>JACCIX010000188.1:0-172388 GCA_025506515.1 Flaveria trinervia
GTTTGTCTTATAGACTCATAAGAATGTGGTGGAGCGATTCATTGGTTCCCAACCCACCTTTGTTTTGATAACAGACTTTTTGATGGGATGATGATACGATAATGGTTTTGAAGTTATGCTCTTCAATAGCATACTTCCTTGCTTTAGCCTCAGCTATTACTAGTTTGGCTTGAGCCTCAGTTAACTTGGAAATTAAGTCTTTGATTTGAGCCCTATAATTAGACTGCTCATGTTTTAAAGAGGAAATAGTTTCTTTAACTCTTCAATTTTCCTTTTATAGTCACATAACACACTATTAAAATCATATTTTAGAATGTTTAAGAACTCAGTATCAATTTGATTTCTATGTTATAGTCCTGATATCGTTAAACTTTAGCAATACAAGCTGGAGTACAAAAGTGTTCATATACCTTGCTGTCATCAGTTCCAGCTATGAGTGCTTGAGTAGGAGTCATATCTTCCACCATGAAGCTCCAGTTAACTTCTTGAGCAACAACAATAGTTTATTCTTCAGCTGACTTTGTAGTAGCTTTAGGTGTGGCAGGATGTGTAGAGGCTTGAGTGGCTCTTGTATTAGATTTAGGAGCTTTACATTCCCTGGAAAAATGACCAAGTTGATTGAAATTATAACACTTGGCCTTGGGTTTGTCAAACCCGAATATGCTATTGGTTGGGTTCTGAGGGAACTACCTACTAGTTCTTTAAACTTCTTTGCTCTATAAGTCAATAGAGCCACTGTTGGACAATGTTCATGTATTCAACATCATCTGGGCTAAAGCATTCTAATCATCAAAGCAAAACTAGAAATCACTAGAATGCTTATTTCCTGAAACAAAGGCACATTTTCCTGGAATGGACTTGATTGAGCCTGTTGAGACCTTGGTGTCTCGGGAAAGGTGATGTATGGCCCAGAATAACATGATGGTTGCTAGGAGTAAGTCAAGTATTGTTGGGGCTAGGGGTTCTTGAGCCTTCAACAATAACTAAAGCATTGCTAGCGGGAACGCTAGAGGTTTTACTCATCTGATGGCCTCTTTGAGTCTCCAGTTTTACACGATATCCATCAAGGATGCCATATAGTTCAGTCATTATGAGAGTGTTCAGATTCTTTGTCCTCTTGATAAAGACACATATACTTGAAGTATTGTTGGCTGAGGGTCTCTCCAGCAATATAGGTGAAGTTTTTGATCTACTACTTTAGGGAATCCCTCTTGGACTTATTGGAACCAGAATACATCAATGTCAAACCATCAAAGTGTTCTGTGGCTGTCTGACAGTGCTTAAAGCCTACCATTATGGAGTTTGGTATGGTTGTAAGCAGTACGGTCATGGCTTTTCTACCTATGTCCATTTTCTTGAAGACTTTATCTTAGTAGTCTTCAAGAACATTCTCTATCATGGCACCATTACCAGCTAGTGATGCCACCTTTGGCTTATAAGGACCATGAGTGATATATTACAGAATAAGATAAGGTCACTTAACACAAATGTTATCTCTCAAACTTACTAAGTCACACTCAAATGATGATGCATCCTCCTTAAGAGTTGATAATAATTTACTAAGTGAACAACCACAAGAAATAGTTTTCAAGATACTTGTATATATTACTTCTTAACTCAAAGTTTTACAAGACACTTACTAGCTTTCTAACTTAGTTTAAAATGAGAACTATATATACTACTATCTACAATTAGTTATACTAAGATTACCAGCTGGAACATACTACTAAATAAATAATACATTGTTGGTAGAAAGGTATCTAAAATAAAATACTATCCTAGATTATGTAGTCATGACAAGTCCACGACTTACCTTTTTGTCACCAACAAAAGTTGGTAACTATACTAACTGATAAACAATGAATAGTGTGATAAAGCATGGTCACCTATATGAGCGTGGGAAACCATCATGCAGTATCTCAGAGATTGTAGTAGGTTGTCAGAAGGACCATACTTGTATCCACTGGTTCATAGTAGGTTCTTCGAAGCCACTTATACTTTGGAAGACTGAGTTCCTCTTTGTATGTTCTTCTAACTTTCATCCTTCGAAAGTGTAGCGTTGCCTTTCAAAGTCTTTATTAGTTGTACCATAATTGTTCTAAGTGTTTTTTTGGTTGCACCAGCCTTATCTGACCCAACAAGAAACTATTAAGAGAACTTCTTCAATGATATGGAATTTCAAATGTTTCCATCGAATGTATCTATAACTTTGTGATGGGCTCTGGATGCTTAAACATGTCTTTAAGTTTGAAAATATTTTTAGTTGCTTCTTTGATGGCTTCTAGATCAGCTAGTTAATAGTCACCGGTTTCCAGACCAACTAGTTGGCAATCACTAGTTTCTGAACCAGGTAGTTTACAGTCTCCTATTTCAACCCAGCATACTAGTGATTAACACTTATGGACATATAAGGCTTTGAAAGGCCCACATTTAATGCTAGTGTGGTATTTCATCAAAGTTTTTAGGTTGGTATTAGTATTGCTAGGAAAGGTCTCCTATCTTTTCTACAACAACAAACTATAGATGTGTCCTAAATGTCTTTTATATTGTAAATAAGACCTTGATGGTAATTGTTTGTTGCAAGTACTTCTAGCAATTCTTATGCATCTTTAGGGTTACGTTTATTTTGAGCATCTATAGTTGAAGTACCTATCTATCGAGTTGGTGATCGTAGACAGTTACGACCTCAAATATTTGTAAAACATTTGAGCATTGAACCATAACTTTAACATATCCAGATAGTATTTATATAGTAACAACTAGAAATGTCAGGACCATGTATGTATGTAATACTAACAGATTCTATGTTTATACGAATCAAATAGTGTGGAATCCTATTTGATTGGTGATCCAATCAGTGAGAACAATTACCCGATTGATATAAGATTGAAACTAAATGTTATGAACGAGTAGAGATTGATGTGGATTGAACTATGAAGTTGGACAGGCTTCCTTGGATGTTCTAGATGGCTAGGGCTCGTAAGAGTATCAAGTGTTTCTCTAAGTTTCTCCAGTGTCTGTTTTCCACAAATTAGGTGGTGTTTATAGGTTATGGATTTCCAATCGTACGACTGAACCATTAGCATGGTTTAGTCGTGCGACTGAATCATTCGATCGATCCATACGCACGACTGAAGGTTAAATCATGCGACTGAGTCAATCTTATGTCCAAATCGTGTGACTGATCCAGTCTCCTGGTTCAGTCGTGCGACTGGTCCATTAGCATGATGTATTCATGCGTATGGTCCATTAGCATGGTCCATTCGCATGAAAACTCATACGACTAAGTTTGAACACATTTCTCAATCATTATTGACTAAGACCTATGCACAACAACCTCAAACATGTATAGTAAGTTTATTATACTTGAACACACAATAATACTACGAAATATTAAACATTATAAATATCAACCACATGTTATATTTCATTTAACCCTTTCATTACATATATGTAAGCCATGACAGACTTTTACAATAAGCACATAAACTAGGGATATATGTATCAACAAGAAACATTCTCGCGCCTTGTACATACTGTCTTTGTCTTCTTGCATGAAGGAGGTTATATTATTTCTCAACTATGGAGTTTTGGACTATGGGAAATACTTTTATAGGAACATTCTAACATATTATCTCATGTAGCGATAACACTAATGTGGAGTGACTTCAGCCATGTCGTACATTGACCTTAAACTAAGGTAAGAACTAATTACTTAATTTGAGGAATTAAATAACTAAAAAACAAAGGAACTAAACAACTAAAATTCCCTTTTTATAATATATAAAACAAACCAATCGCAAAGGTATATGTTTTTAACCCCTTTGACTAACTTATTGACTAGGCTTATGATATTGTTATGCCATGTCTAACCAATCAAGGAAACTCCTAAGGCCCTGTGACTTAGTGTTGGCCCTCCTAAGCCTTATAATTATAAAGCACCAACAAATGTAAGGATCTGCTAGAACAATCAAACTCCCCCTAAAAGGCTTAGAATTCTATGATATAAGGAACACATTGCTATACACATAAGCAAACAACCAAAATATAAGATGGAGATCTTATTCAAACTCATGTATGACTCAAAACCTCTTTATAACAATTAAAAAGTTGCAACTCGCCTTAACATAACATACAATCCTGCTACCAATCACTAAGAAGTATCCTAACATGTCTTTAAACCCTTTTATTCAAACATAATTTCAGTGTAGGACATATTTTCACTATTTACAACCTTAAATTTATATGTTACCTATTGAAGTGTGAGGCTTAGATTGAACCTAACAATTTTACAACCTAATAATAATTACATTCAACTAAAGAGTATACTACCCCGCAAAATAAACAACCTTACAAATCAACAATATAACCAAATTAAATAAGCATCGAAACACATCAAAATCAATATCAGTTTTACAAAAATCAATATATATATACTTGTAAGGCTTATTGAAAGGCTGATACACTCAAAACAAACCAAGTCTCTCGTGCATGGATGCACTTAGTGCAAATTAGAAGTTGCTTTGGAAGTTTTACACCATGCATCAGAAATATTCTTAGTGTAAAATCTTCCTAAGCCAAGACCAGCATCTTTTGAAGCCAAAAATGAAGTCTTCCAAAGCTTCAAAAGTTTTAAACCCCTTAAAAAGTCTTGTAATTGGTATTAGACCATCCCGGGCTCTTGATTGTAAGATCTCACCTTCTTAGATCCCTCAGTCTCACAAAACACTTAACATTTCAAATGGCAGCTCTGACAAAAGCCGATATAGAAACTGGAACCATGACAATTTCCCCACTGATCACTTCTGAAGACTTTGATATTTGGTGAAAAAGAATGGAAGGCTTTATCAAGTCTCAAGAATCCAGGATGTGGGAATTGTTGTCTTTGGACCTCACATACCAAGATCCTCTTCAGCTGCTACTAGGGTGGTATGAATCCAAAGGAGGTGGCTGACTATTTTGAAGAAGATAGAAAGAGAATAAGCATATATCATAAAGCCATGATTGTCCTCCAAATTGCTCTTCCAAACTCCACATACAAGAACTTCAAGAAGTGGAAAACTGCTAAGCAACTATAGGATGCACTAAAGCTCATGTATGAAGGGTCCATCGAAGTAAAAGAGAACAAGAAGGACTTATTGAAGTAGTAGTTTGAGAACTTCACCTTCAAAGCATGTGAGTCCATGACTCAACAATACTTCATGTTTGTTGAGATTATGGATACTTTAATGGATATTGGAGTAACTCTTGAATATATAGACATTATAAGGAGGTTTATGTCCTATCTTCCAAGACAATGGATACATTACTTTTGTTGTTATCAAGAGAACTGAGTACCTTAAGACTCTTACTCTTACAAAGTTGTATGGTATTCTTAATGTATACCAGATGGAGATGAATATGCAATATCCATTTGGTAACTCTAGTAATTAACTAAGTTTAGCCCTTCATGTGGTTGACAGGGATTGGAATGAACCACAACATCATCTTATCTGTTTTCCTCAGAACTCACAAAAGTGTCCTTTCATCACCTTCGAGGAGACACCAAGGGAGAGTTACACTCAAGGAAGTCTATTTCAAGAGACAAGCTATTCTCAGGCTTTTGTATCTGCTAATGAAAGTACTGGAAACTTTCTCTTCACCTTGAAAATCTTGAATATATCCATCTAGATTATCTATAATATATTGAGATAGTTCAGCAAATGGCTCTTATCACTCATAGAGCCAAGAAATTCTACAAGAGGACATGGAGAAACTTTCCAAGCAATACAACCAGCGGAAAGTTTGTGCTGGGCAAGAGCAAAGTAAAGTGTTATAACTGTAACCAAATGACACTTTGCTGAGAGTGCAAGGCATCAAGGACAAATAGTGGCCAAGCACAAACCGACCAAAGTACACTAACAGAGCCAAGCAAAATGAGAAGCCAAAGTAGCAAGATGTAGTTGCAGTTGAAGAAGGAGGCTTTGGCTGGAGCTTTCAGGTGGAAGAAGCATCTTCAAATAAAGCATTGATGGCTGACCATGATGAAGCCAAGGTATTGGAACATCTCTATATACCTGAATGTATTGCTAAAGTTAACAGATATAGGTCCTATAACTTATAGATGAGATCTGATCTTGAGTCTTTAAACATCTTAAAATATGATTTCAAAAATGCTAAAAATGATTACAAACTTAAAATAGAAGATTTAGAGAAAACCATTTTGTTGGAGCTGTATAAGATAGTCTATATTATCAACATAGTCAAAGTCAACAATAGTCAACGTCACGGTCATAGTCAATGCAAAAGTCAAACCCGACACGTTCGAGATGAAGAACCAAGACGAGACGTTGAAGATCTAGATGACTAGGAGTTTTATTGTAATAAATATATCTTGTGTGAACAAAATATATTTTACTTTGTTTGAGTCATGTTTTAGTCTAGTTTTATAGTCTAGGGGGTTAAGTGTAAATAGAGAAACTTAGACTAGACTATAAATAGCCTAATTATAATTAGAATTAGGCTAATGATTGTATGACCAATAGATTGAGGGATAACTTGTAAACACATTATTAGCAATCTAATTGAAGATCAAAGGGGTTTTGATTATGATTATCATATTTTGATCTATAATATTCATGATTTGATTCAGGTGTGATTATCCTGGATTTACAATTTGGTATCAGAGCCATTTTGGATCAAATTCACTGAGGATTTGAAGATTTTTAGAGAGAGAAGTTGAGGTTTTGGTTGTTTTTGTTCAATATCAAGTTTTCATAAATTTCGGATCAAATTCAATTATATTTGATATGGAATTTGCTTGAATTTTGTTTGTTTTTGGTTGGGAAAGTTCTGTTAATCATCACATCTCAAATCCATTGAGTTTTTGATGATTTCAGATTGATTTCGTGTTGAAAAAGCTTTCCAACTTTGTCCAGCGAAGTTACAAATTCATCCAGCGAAACTACCTGTTCTTTCTATGAAACTACAAGTGTTTTACACTTTGTAGTTAATTTCAGCATCTCAGCAAAAGTAGTGATCTTGAACGAAAGTTCACCGGTGCTTGTGTGCATAGTACAAGTGAAATTGTTGTCGAAAGTATCTTTGAACGAAAGTTCAAGCTTGTTTTGTGAGAAATTGTCGGCAAAACTAAGTAGTCTAAAGCATTTGGCTAGCGAAACTGCTGCGGAAATTTCCAGCGAAACTACTATGGGCTCAGCGAAACTAGATTTTACTGCTAAACTAGCTCTGCGAAATTACAATTTCGGTGAAATTATCATTTCTTCAGCAAAACTAGAATGTCAAAGATGACTTTTTTCCCCTAGTTGGGATTAATTGTTTTCATCCCGATAAAGAAATTTTCACCAATTTTAAAAGATTAAAAAAAAAACAAGTTGACCTAGTAGCTTGACCCCAGTTGCTAAGATTTCATAGAGTGACATTTAAAAAAAATTATTTTTTCAGGGGAGAATTATTGTACAATTTTGGGAAAAATATTTTTGGGGGTGTTGATTGCAATAAACAGAATTATAAAAATGGCTTTTGCAAAGCTGTTTAAATCCTTCGAATTTGAGAATCTCACAAATGCATAATGTCGGTTTGATAATTTTGCACCTTTAAAGAATGAAAAGACGTCCGATTTTGTTAATCGTTTTCTGTTGGTGGCAAGTAATCTAAAAAAGTTTGATGCCTAATTGGGAAATCATGAACAAGTTCTGAGATTCCTTGATTCCCTCCCATCAGAATGGAGCTCACACGGCAAGTCAATTAAACGAGATAGAGGCTTTTGAGATTACAAACTGGTGGAGGTGATCAACAAACTAAAGGAAAATTGAGATGGATATCAAACGTCGTGAGTACTATGAAGCGACATATCTAACTCCAAAGATCACTTCAAACTCCAAAGAGAAACCAGAAGAGAGAACAGATTATTGCACCAATTCCAATGGTTTACCGAAACCTAGACTTGAAGAGGTACACGAGGAGCTTAAGCAGACATCAATAATTAAAGGTGGAGCTGAGTTGAATGATGAAGTTTGTGATGTTGAGTGTAAGCCCCCGTTCCTGGGAATCCTCATAGTTGGTAAATCATAGCATAAACTTAGTTCAATAACAAAAACATTGCAGCGGAAATAATTAGACATTCATTTAAAACTTAGAAAACATATTGTACAAATAAATTTGTCTTTAATTGTAAATAAAACATAGTACTTGTTCATAAATTACAATAAAAGATTTCATAAATAGGAATGCCATCCATAGCTCCCCAAGTAGCTCCGTGGTGCCATCCTCAGCATCAACATTTACCTGCCAACTATTATGCATAAAAGTCAGCTTTGCTAAGTGAGTTCTAGTTTTAGGTAAATAAGAAAATATAACCTTATCCATTATATAATGACCACGCATACATAATACATAACATTTTCATCGTAATAAGCATGTTCATTATCTTTCATTCTTTCATTATCTATCACTTTCATCAAACGAGATTGCACAAGCAAAAGCTCCATGTTTATCAACAACGAGTGTCGATCCCTGTCGGTATAGATCATCATGGTAGCTAACCCCCGACAGTTGATCCACACTGCAAGGCACATAGCCGCTCATGAATACGAATCAATCATCATACGTCATACTAACATAAATGAAGTCTATCATAGTGCTTGCAAGACTTTTCATCATCCAACGGGCCTGGGGTAACATTCATTAAGTTTCACTTTTCATTCATATCATCTTCCACTTTAATATATATAATACTTAACTTATTATGTACACAACATGCCAAGTACTAGTCATCAGAAAACATAACCAACCCTCCGCGGGACAGAGGGCGTTTGGGGGTGGCAGCCCCTAGTGGGGTCCAAGGGGCAACGCCCTTGGCTGGGGCGGGTTGCCATGTCAGCGCGAATTTTTTTTTATTTTTAAGTATTTATATAACACATTTCCTTATAGAAAAATCGATCTTCCTATTAAAACCTCATAAAACTCGGTCATTTAAAAATGTATATTTAGTATGCATAATAACCCTAAAACATAGAAAAATTAATAAATAAGGGGATCTAGAACTCACCTGAATACCGTGAGTAACCTCTAAACTAAGCTTTCTAGGCTAAGATCACCCTATACCACCTGCAGATGAGTTAACACTTAAAGAGGTTAATTTCTACATAAATTCGCTACTAATTTCATTGCAAGATCAGCAATTTCCCAGCTAGATTTGCTGGCAGCTTCGCTGGCAGCTTCGCTGGCAGCTTCGCTGGCAGCTTCGCTGGCAGCTTCGCTGGCAGCTTCGCTGGCAGCTTCGCTGGCAGCTTCGCTGGCAGCTTCGCTGGCAGCTTCGCTGGCAGCTTCGCTGGCAGCTTCGCTGGCAGCTTCGCTGCCAGCTTCGCTGCCAGATTCGCTGCCAGATTCGCTGCCAGATTCGCTGCCAGATTCGCTGCCAGATTCGCTGCCAGATTCGCTGCCAGATTCGCCCAACTTTTGTTGGATAACTTGTCTGTGAAACTACCTGCAAAACTATAGTTTCGTAGGAAGTTCTCATAGTTTCGCTACATGAATATGCAAATTCGCTGGATGCATATACAGTTTCGCAGAACGCATAAAAATTACGAACAAGCCTGTTTTTAACCTAAAATCCCAACTTTTTACGTCCAAACTCTTAGTTTATCATCCATGAGGCTATATCTAAGCTTTTTACGTGTTTTCATACGTAAAAATGTGACCTTTATGTGGTTCTTTGCATCTTTTCAAAACCCAAAACCCTAGAATCCAAGTTTGATCTACAGAAGGGTTTAGAGGCTGATTCTTACTTGGATTTGTTGCTCCTTTCTTATGGTTTGATGCTCAACCATTCAGATCTTCAATCCCTTAACCTTTGAAGCTCTAAATCTTGAGTTTTCTTCACTTTCTCTCTCTACTTTCTCTCTCTATGAACTTTGGTGGCTAGGGTTGGAATGAGGAAGATTGTGGCTGATTGTATGAGTTAAAAGGCTCATATGGGCCTTAAATCACTTAAGCTCTTACCCATAAGCCTAATTAGCTCATAACCCATTTCCTTTCTTTATTAAATACCCACTAATTAAGTCCATTATCCTTGATGGCTCGTTTTGACTTTTGAGGGTGTTACACTGAGAAGGAATAAGAATGGAAGCAAAATACCAGAGATTACAACTATGAGAAGGCTCTTATTGCTGAAAGAGTCATCCTAGATCTTCCATATGAGACAGTTCAGGATATGTGTTCTTCTGCTTGCAAAATTCGTTTATTTTGTATGTATAAAGCTAATAGGTTAATTTTAGATAACCAAAAGGAATTAACCACCATAAACGCAAAACTTAAAAAGAATGAAGCTAAGTATTTTATAAAATTAAATGAAGCTTTAAAGAAAATGATCATTTAAAACAAACTCTTCTTGAAAGAAATGCTAACATTAATCTTTTAAATGAAAGAGTCACCTTGGATGGATTTGAAACAATCAAGCTTAAAACAAAGCTTGATCGATGGACCATATCCGGAATGAAACAGGAAGAGCTACTATCTAAAAAAAGGGTAGCTAAGATTAAAACGAGAGTGGGTTGTTGTGAAAATCCATACGTCTATCCTCCTCATAGAACTTATTGTTACTATCTATGCCTCAACCTCGTACATCTAATAATTTGATTGAAGCTGCAGAAACTAATAGTTTAATTGCAGGTTTAAGCAGCGTTAATCTTAAAGAGGTTAGAGATGTGCATGATTCTCCTGTAGGTTTGGGATTCCTCAGGAAGGGATCTAATAAGACGATTAATGATGATTCCACCTATGGTGTTTCAAAACCAATATTAGTTGCTTCTCTAATCTTCTTCAACAAATTCAAAATAGGTAACATTCCTTCGTTTGTTCCCGTTAGGTTTGTAAAATAAAGAACAGTTGTCGAATCGTTAGGCAACCAGAATCCTATAACGGAAGTCGACACAATAGGAGGTGTCAATCAAGATCCATTGGAGAAAGATCTGTGTATACAAGACTAGATAAGTTCAGATGATGAATCAATCATAAAGGAGCGTGTTGGTTGCTCACAAATCAAGATATCTCCTAACATTTTCAAGTCTCAAAAGCTTCCAAAAGCTAAATCAAGACCAATACAGATCTTTTCTCCAATTGCAAAACAACCTAGTTAATCAGTGAATACCTCATTCCCTATTCTGCACGGAAAACTTTAGATCAAACAAGAATCTGCTACAAGCTCAAAGCAATCCTCATCACCAACTGCATAACACGAGACTACAAAGAATCAAAAGCCTTTCAAGGCTTGTTTTGAGTGTGGAAAAGAAGGTCGTGTAGTAAAAAAAATGCCCTCAAAGACTTGCTTCGAATGGTAAAGGCAAAACTAATTGCTCCTCCAAATGTAAGTCTGCAAAGAATATTCTAGACGAAAAAAGGCAACACAGGTTGCTTCTTTGGTTCAAAAGGTAAAAAGCAAACATCTTTGAAGGATTGGATGAAAAACCCTTCATCCAAACCTTTTCATGTGAAGCTGGTTTCATATGATACAAAGATGAAAATGACCAAAGGTTGAAAACCAAATTCTTTTCCTTTTGGGATTAAATAGAAAATGATTTCTAAATTTAATTTATTCAAATCCAAATAATTGAACCAAAACAAATTTGGCAACTAAAAAAGAAGGATACTGCAATCCTGTAACACCCGGTTATTTTTAAGTGCTCTAAGAAAGATTAACATGTTGTCTTTATTTGTCTTTTGATAGTTTGTAATAGTATAGGGACTATTTGTGTAATTTGTTAGTTCCTTTACTTTTTGTTTTCAGTATAAATAGCTTAGATTTGTAGGTAGATAGTAACGAATACACAAGATATTCGAATCTGCTTTCATACTTGTAATTGTCTTAGCTTGATATTAATGAAAACTTGAATTTTATTGATATCTTGTTTGATTTGATTACTTTGTGTGAATTTCATTGAATTGTGTTTAAAAATCATCACAGATTTATTCATTTGATCCTATCACATGGTATCAGAGCTATTGGTAAGCTGTTAGTGATTGATTTCCTTTTTAAGTTCATCGAACTTGAAATCCTAAAAATCTTACTGAATCTATGATTGAGATACAATTCAATTGAAAATTTGTGAATTTCAGTTGTGTTTCATCATCAAAAACATGATTTGAATCACAATTAGCAGATCAATTCATCAAATTCAAGTCAATTTGTTGAATTTGTTGTTCGAAAATGGTTTGAAGTTTCGAACTGAAAATCTCAAAATTGAGTGATTTGTTGTTGAAATTGAAGAAATTGATATTAAGAAGAATGTTTATCGGCATAAAACTCATTTAATTGAAAAGTTTCAATCGAATTCATCAACGTTTGAAGAATTCAGAAGATTTGAGTTTGTTACATTCATTTGAAGATGATGAATGTGTCACATGAGCTGAGATTGACTGAATTGTCTAAGTGTTAGACGCATTAACACTGTGTAGACGTTCTTAGTTAGTCGTTTGAGTACTGTTGAAGAGAAGAATATTAGATGTATCACCTTTGTTGAGTTGATAATTGTTAGGCGCTTGATAACTGTTCAGACGTTTGACAACTGTTTAGACGTTTGACAACTGTTTAGACGTTTGACAACTGTTTAGACGCTTGACAACTCTTTAGATGCTTGACAACTATTCAGGCGTTTGACAACTGTTTAGGCGCTTTTGACCTTCGAGATGCATTAATGCTTAGACGTTTTGGAAAATTTCTAAGGCATTCCCTTAGACGTTTCTCAACTTAGACGCATCAACTGTTGAGGTGTTTCAATATGGTTCAGACGTTTTAACCTTGATACTTAGATTTTTTTTTAGAAAATTCTTTGAAAACTTTTTCAATTTTTTTAAAATTCAAAATATAAGAAAACAACAAAAATATAAGAATGGTAAAATCAGAAGATTCTGAAAACAGAGTCCCAAAACTTAAAAATAGAGCTGATTTCAAAAATTTGTCTCTTAGACTAAAACAACACTTTAATTCCATTGACACTGATCTCTGGAAATCTACAGAAAAAGGACCATACATTCCTATAACAACTGATGGACCTGACAGAGGATTTGTGTATACTAATGATTCTCCAGAACCTTATCCAGAAGATGATCTGAAAAGAGTTAAGAATGATATTAAAGCCTATTCATTGATGTGTAAAGGACTACCTTTGGAAGTTCTTACAAGGCTTGATGCATATCAAACTGGATATACACTATATAAAGCATTGAAGATCATTTGTGAAGGAGGTAAGGAGATTCAAAATCTAAAGAAACAAAAGCTGAAAAGATAATTAGAATTGTTTCAACATTTATCTGGAGAGACAATAAATCAATGATGAACAGATTTGTTCAACTCATAACTGAGATGTCAATAGGTGGTATCAAACCTGATCTTGAAGATTTAAATCTCAGACTACTCAATGCTTTACCATCATCATGGAAACAAACTGTAACTCTACTAAAGCATACTGAGAAGTTTCCAATGGATCTAGATCTTCTTATTGCAAAAATAGAATCAGTAGAGATTGATGAAAGCTCAAGGAACAATGATAGAGCAACATCAATGTCTCAATATCAGCTTGTTGCTTCTCCTGCAACCACCATAGAAAATGCATTCATGGCAAAGAGTGAGAAAAGTTCTGAAGAAGAAGGAGATCTGTTTGTTGGAGCAGGATTTTTCACTGACTCATCATTTACCAGTGCACCTGCATATACAACTCAGTCTCATTCTCAATCTCCTCTAAACCATAGTCCCAATCATCAAATATTCAGACAGAGACTTCTATATCATCTAACTCTGCTAAATCTAGCAAAGTTAAAGATGTGATTAACATCCTATTAGAGGATGAAGAGTCCAAAACTACATTTACTGCATTTATGGCCAGCTTTCAAGCATATCAAGGTAGCCATTTAACTCAACTAGATTTTGTTTTGCAGGATTTATTTGAAATGGACCCTGAAGATGTTGAAGAGATGGACCTGAACTGGCAGATGGTGATGATTGCCTACAGGACTCAAAAACATTCTTATGTTAACAAGAAATACAAGCCTGTGCAAACAAGACTGTTGGATTTGACAAGTCAAAAGCTAGATGTTTTAACTGCAACAGTTATGGACACTTCTCAAGAGAATGCAAAGCTCCAAGGAATAATGGAGGAAGTGCTCAATCAGGCTCATATAATCAAAGGTTTCAACAAGCTCAGAAGACTTTTCACAAGCCTTATCAAAGTCTTCATATGCTAGAGCTTAAAGATGAAACCAAATCATCTGATGAAACAAAGAAAGCACTAGTAGTCAGCATAAAAGATGGATATGATTGGAGTGCATATGCAGATCAATTTACAAATGAATTAACATCAAGTTTATCTCTTATTGCAGAAATTCAAGAAGAAGATTGGTCAGAAAACAATGAGCCAAAAGTGGAAAGTGATGAAGAGGAAGATGACTATGATTGGAGTGACAAGTCTGATCCTACAGAGGATACAGAGGAAGTAGCTCTAATGGTTCTGATCAACCAAAGGTTAACTCTTCTACTTCAACACCTGAAACCACAGTTCCAAAATTCCTGAAATACCATCAGAAGTAAGAGAAAAGCTTTGCACCAAATCATGCTATGAACATGTTGAACACTACAGAAACTATTCATTCAAAATCTGTGAAAAGCTAAAGCAAGAGGAATCTATGCATAACCAACTTAAATCTGATCATAAAACTGCAGATCAAAAGATTATCTCTCTTCAAACTTCATGGAACAAAACAATCAAAGAATTAGAAATTGTTACAAAACAACTAGAAGAGATGACCAAGAATCTTGAACAAGAGAAAATAGCACATGCTGCTACTCAAGTTGATCTGGCAAAAGTAAAGAGTTCAAAAATGATAGTAGAAAAACTAATCAGTGAAAGGAAAGATAAACAAAAACAAGGTTAGGTTTCACTCATGAACCTATGCCTGAATCTATCATAAACACACTACCAGAGAATTTCAATACTCATGACCATTCACCTAAAAATAAAGCAAAGCTTAAAGCCTTCCAGATCAAAAACAAGAATGCAAAAGAAGAAAAAGAAAATGTTCAAGTGTTTGTTGAAAAAGATCAAGAAAAAATAAAAAATGGTCATCCAATCAAGATAAAATCATATGAACCAAAATAACCAAAACAAAATATATCTTCTCATCAAATTCATAATGTAATAGAAGAAGTCAGAGTTCAAAACAAGGATAAACAACAGAAAGGAACATCAGAAGATTCAAACACTATCAATATGAAACAATTACAATCAGAAAAGGAATCTTCTTTTGATGATGTTCAATCTGAAAATAAACCAAGTTCTTCTAAATCAAAGAACCAAAGAAGAAGAAAGAAATCTGCAAAAGCAACATCTGAACAAAACAAAAGTTCAGAAAATTTGATTAAAGCAACAAATCAAACATCAAAACTAAAACCAATTAAATTTGTGTCAGTAGGTATGTTAAATATGAATTCTCTTCCAAATAGTAAAGCAAATATTATGAACAAATCAAGCTCTGATCTGAAATCTAGTTCAGATTCAAAGACTTTCGTTGTAGCAAAAAGATTTGTTCCTAATATATTCAAGAAGGAAGTTCATGTTAAACAAATGAATAATAATCTGACACAAAATCAAACTGTGAAAAATGAAAGGCAACAATTTAACTATTTGACACCAAAATCAAACATTATGTCATTGTCAAAAGTTAACAAAAAGTTATTTTTAACTCCACAAAAGTACTATGAAATTTGTGATATGAATAATCACAATACTGCTGAGTGCTACTTCAACAAGTACTGTCACATATGTGACATGAGAAATCATTTGACAGCAGATTGTTATATAACAAATATTGTACTTATTGTGATGAAAAGACTCACAACACTGCAAATTGTTACTTTAGAAATAGATCTCCCACTAGAAACTTTGCAAAACCAAACATGAGCAAAGGATTTGCTAATCCAC
This sequence comes from Flaveria trinervia, assembly GCA_025506515.1. Lineage (NCBI taxonomy): Eukaryota > Viridiplantae > Streptophyta > Magnoliopsida > Asterales > Asteraceae > Flaveria > Flaveria trinervia. The sequence goes on from JACCIX010000188.1 coordinate 15,972, forward strand.
AGTATTTGAGAAATCAAACTAATGGATTTCAAAGAGACATTAATCAACCTAATGTAGGTTTGAGATCTTTTCCTAAGAACAATTATATGAGCTCAAAACATAACATGCAAGAACACTTCATACCAACACCTGATGAATAATAAAATTGTTAGTCATCAATACATTTCAAAAGATGATCAATCAAATGGTATGCATGTTCACAAAAATAAATCAAACAATTTCAAAATAAAATTGGTAAATTCATCAAAAATAAACCTGATTTGAATAATCTCCATTATAAACAATTTACAATTGTTGATAAATTTGGAAAGCCCAAGACCATTTCGGCTTGGGTAGATATTTCAATTAACTTTCTTGTAGTGCAGGTACGCCCAAAAAGACCAATCAATACATGGTATGTGGATAGTGGGTGTAGTCGGCACATGACAGGCAATACTGCCTTGTTACAAGACTTTAAGTCAAAAGATGGAACTCACGTCGCCTTTGGTGGTGATGCTGGAGGAAAAATAACTGGAGAAGGAACAGTATCAAATGGGATAATAAGCTTTGATAAAGTCAACTTTTGTTCACAGTTGAACTTTAATCTTTTAAGCGTATCTCAAATATGTGACAAATCTTATTCTGTTCTGTTTGATAATTCATTCTGTTATGTTTTGAAGCCAGGTTTCAAGATAAGCAAAGATTGGGTGATTGTTACAGCTGAGAGAGACAGAGATGTATACAAATTGGATATGTCTCAAGTTGATCCTTCAACTGAAACAACATGCCTAATTGCAAAGGCATCAAATGATGAAAGCCAGCTTTGGCATAGACGTCTCGGTCATTCAAACTTCAAGAACATGAACAAGCTTGTAGCAGGAAATCATGTCATTGGACTTCCATCCAAGAAGTTTGCAACAAATGATCACAGCTCAGCATGTTTGAAGGGAAAGCAACACAAAGCGTCTTATAAATCCAAGCCTATAAACTCAACATCCAAACCTCTGCAGATGTTACATATGGACCTTTTTGGACCAATAAATGTCAAGAGTATTGGACGAAAATCATATTGTTTAGTTATCATTGATGACTTCACAAGATTTTCATGGGTTTTCTTTCTTTATGCCAAATCTGAAACAGCTGATTACTAAAAAAATTTATCATTAAAGTTAAAAATCAATTAGACAACAAAGTGAAAATAATAAGAAGTGATAATGGAACAGAATTCAAAAATGCTAACATTGAAATGTTTTGTGCACAGAAAGGGATAGCTCATCAGTTCAGTGCTCCCAGAACTCCTCAACAAAATAGAGTTGCTGAAAGGAAGAATAGAACACTGATTGAAGCTGCTCGTTCTATGTTAGCTGATGCAAAAGTCCCTATCACTTTTTGGGATGAAGCAATATCAACTGCGTGTTTCATTCAGAATCGAATCTTAATTGTCAAAGATAAACTAAAACTCCATATGAGTTAATGTTTGGCAGAAAACCGAACATAAACTTTTTAAAATCATTTGGTTGTCCTGTTATGATTCTTAATTCAAGTGATCAATTAGGAAAATTTGAAGCAAAATCTGATAATGGATTTTTCATTGGATATTCATCAGTTTCAAAAGCCTATCGAGTCTACAACTCTAGGACGAATGTAATCCTTGAAACATTCAACGTTAAATTTCTGGAAAATTCTTTTCCATCACTTTCAAATGGTCCTGCATGGTTATTTGATCTAGATTCATTATCAAACTCTTTTCAATCAATTTGTTTGATCAACCAAATTGTCTTAATTCTACAGATAAGAAGAACTCAAGAGGAGATCTTGGATCTTTCAGTGAAGATTCAGATTCTGATGACCCAGATGATTCAAGCTCAGACTACCCATTTTTGTCATTTTTCAAGGATTCAACAATAAAACCATGAAAATACAGTTTTAGATCATTCAGAGTCAATTAATCAGGAAGAATCACAAAATATTCCTAATGATGGTAATGAGTTTGTGATACCTGAGTCTGGAACATCATCCATTTCAGGTGATGTAGTTGATACAGGTAACTTTGATTACTTTGTCAATTCACCTACTCAAGTTCCAAACTTCAATCCACATTCTTCTACTTTGATACATGAGTTTTCCAACTTGAATCAAACAAATCAGGATGTTAATGTCCAATGTGATGAGATTACTACATCTCGCATTCACAAGAATCATCCAATTTCTCAGATTATTGGTTCATTGAATGAGAGAACAACAAGGAGTAAATCAGAACAAGCAAACGTATGCTTATACTCTTGTTTTCTTTCTCAAATTGTTCCTAAAAATGTTACCGAAGCATTAAAGGACAATGGTTGGATAGAAGCCATGCAAGAAGAATTACTTCAATTCCGCAAACAAGAAGTGTGGAATTTGGTGGATCTACCTGAAGGAGAAAATGCAATTGGCACGAAATGGTTTTAGAAATAAGACTGATGATCATGTGTTGTAATAAGGAATAAAGCAAGACTTGTTGCATAGGGATACACACAGGAAGAAGGTATAGATTCTGATGAAGTGTTTGCACCAGTTGCAAGACTTGAATCAATTCGAGTTTTTCTGGCTTATGCTTCATTCATGAAATTCAAGGTGTATCAATGGATGTAAAGGGTGTATTTCTATATGGTCCAATCACTAACGATGTGTTTGTGAAGCAACCTCCAGGCTTTGAGGATGCACAATTTCCACATCGAGTATATAAACTGAGTAAAGCTTTATATGGACTTCATCAAGCCCCTAGAATTTGGTATGAGACGTTATCACAACACTTAATCCAACATGGATACACACGAGGAAAATTGATCCAACTTTATTCATAAAGAAGGATAATAATGATCTTTTATGTGTACAAGTGTATGTTGATGACATCATATTTGGTTCTACCTGTCCAAAATTGTGCAATGAATTTGAAGAAATCATGAAATCTCGATTCCAAATGAGTTCTATGGGAGAGATTAACTTCTTTCTTGGACTTCAAGTCAAGCAAACTACAGATGGAATCTTCATCAATCAAGAAAAGTTTGTTGCACAAGCTCTTAAAGAAATTTAAGTTGCAAGACTGTCAGTCCATACGAACTCCAGCAGATGTTAACACCAAGATTGAACCTGATCCAAAAGGAAAATCTATTGACCAAACGTTATACAGATCAATGATTGGATCCTTGATGTATCTTACTGTGTCTAGACCACATTATGTATGGTGTTTGTGTATGTGCCAGGTATCAATCAGACCCGAAAGAATCTCACTTAATTGCTATCAAAAGGATATTCAGGTATCTCAAAGGTAAACCAGCCTTAGGGCTTTGGTATCCTTACGAGGGTAACTTTGAACTATATGGATATACAGATAGTGATTATGGTGGATGTTCAAGATAGAAAATCTACTTCGGGTGGGTGTCAATTTCTTGGTCCTAGATTAGTCTCATGGCAATGTAAGAAACAAAATGTCTCTGTTTCAACTGCAGAAGCTGAGTACATTGCTGCATCAGCAGGATGTTCTCAAATCCTTTGGTTGCAAAATCAATTACTAGATTATGGATTCAACTTTCTTAAAACACCAATTTACATTGATAACACAGCTGCTATGTTCATAACAACTAATCCTGTTCAACACTCAAAAACAAAACATATCGAAATTCGATATCATTTTCTTAGAGATAACTCTGAAAAAGGAATAATCATATTGATTCAAATTGCAACAGAAAAACAATTGGCAGATCTATTTACTAAAGCCTTCCTACCAGGACGGTTTGAGTATTTAGAAACCAATTGGTCTTATAAATCATATGTGATCTCCCTAAATCAAAAGATCATAATAAGTGATACTCTCATTGTTACTTGCCTGTTTATATTTTGTGTGTGTGGTGATTTTATGTTTTTCATAGCAAAATCAAATACAAAAATATATATCAAAAATACAACAATAGAGTTTTTTTAGAAAGGATTATGTTTTACAACATGTGAGAAATGATAGTACATTAGTGAGATCAGTTGCATACTTCACTCATTAATAAAGTCTAGACATGATCAGATATGATGTGTAGACAATATCTGACTATTATGCTAAAAAAGTAAATTCTTGTGATCAAACTAAACATACATGCTTGTGTGTATTCATCTGAGTACTTTTGAGTTGTTTTAGCTTATCAGAATGAATGTTTGTTAAGATCCATCTCTCACACCTGTTGAAACTATGTGAAATCATGAGATCTGTTACAAAGCATCATTTCACTTCTCTGTTATGAGTCATCATAGACCTGAAGTACTGAGATATCCTTGTTGTAAGTCATTACAGACCTGGATTCTCTTTTTGATGCAAAAAGATGCCAATGTGCACAACCTATTCAAATGAATAGTCAGAGCTGATCAAATGGTTATCCATGATCATCTTCTATACACTTAGTAACATGAACTCTGGTGATATCTATGTTTCAGGTAATAAGTTGAGCATGTGTTCTTTCTTACATTTCATGACGATAGTTGAGCTGTCTTAGTCTCTGTATGCTTTACATCATGTCATATCTAAATCAACACTAATCAATCCAAGAATGAAAAGTAAGTGAGTTGATAATTGTGTCAGAAACACTCATTGTCTGTCCTTAGATCTTGTGTCTCCTTTGCTGTGATATCACTGACCTAGAACACACTTGATCAGGATTTTTTCATTGTCTATGACTCTCCATATTTATTTTATTTTAATGTTCTGATCTTCATTAATATGATCTCTCTGCAGACATTTACTCTGTGATTATATTAGATTTAATTCTATTTTCATTTTTCTTTTAAGCATGTCTTGTGTGTGAAGGCAATGTCTCAATGTGCTGTGTGATCTTATTCTCTTTCATAAGAAACTTATAAGTTTTTCAAACATAAAAGTTTAGGGGGAGTAATAAATGAAAGAGTTGTTCTCAGAAAATATTCAATAATCATAATCAAAATTTGAAATGTTGAATTGAAAGGATGATGCTTTATGTTAAAGTATTTGATAAACTGAAAATAGAATGTGTTTGAAAATTACAATATGAATCTACATAATCTTTGCAAATAAATGATTTTTAAGTTGAAAATCAGATGATATTTGATTTTATGTTGAGACTAAAATGAAGGGACAAAAGAAATTTAAAGAAATAGAAAATAAAATTTTATAAATTGAAAGTGCAATATGCAAAAAGTTCAAAATTTGAGGATCTAAATGTAAAAAGTGTGTAAGTGAAGAAATTGGAAATCACAAGTGTTTAAATCATGAAAGTCAACTCATGCACCTAAACAGTGCACATGCGCCTCAATAGTAGCATGATGAAATTTTCAGGATTATACAAAGTGTTGGATGTTTGATTCATTCCCATGCGTCTAAACAGTTGTAATACATCTATGAAAATTACAAGTGTTGGGTGTTTGTGATAATCCCATGCGTCTAAATAGTGTTTCTGTGTTAGACGTTTGTCATGTCTCATGCGTCTAAATAGTTTCAAAATTTCAAGTGTTAGACGTTTCACAAAGTCCATGTGACTGAACAGTGCAAAAGCGCCTAAACAGTGCTTATGCGTCTGAACAGTTCCCATGCGTCTGATTTAAAAAGTCTAACAAAATAAGTGAATTCTAAGTTTTCATACACCCAAACAGGGACCATACGTCCGAACAGGGCTCATACGCCTAAAATTTCACTTATATAAATTGAACACTTATGCATATTTCTCATTTACATTTCAAAATCTCAGAACAAAACCCTCGAACTGCAACTGTCGAGCATAAACACATCCGTATTTCATCTGAAGTCGAATCAAATCATTTGAGTATTTGAATATATAAACATAAGTTTGTGATTCAAATATATAAATTTTGGGTTAAATCAGTGCATTACTATAGTCGTTTGAATGCTATTTGGGCGTTCGAACCAATATAATCCAAGTTTAATCTGATCAAATGAGTATCATATAAAAAATTGACACTGGATTATTGATAAGAACAGATTTGCGAGTCTGTTGATGTATTATTTTTAATCTAGAAGTGAAAAAGATTTGTTGATGATGAACTCAGACATTTTCATAGTCGAAGAAGAAGAAGATGAACAGGCAGTCATATTTTGAACAAAATAAATAAATAAAATAAAATTAATTAAAATTGATCTGTTAGATAATAATTCAAATAGAATAAAGATAAATGTTTTACAACTTGAAATCTCAATTCAAAAGTAAAAATAAAAGGTCAATTAAAAGTCAAAATCAAAAGTCATATGTAGAATAAATTTCATTAATCAATATTCAATGTTCTCATAATTTTTGTTGTGTTTTGCAGATGGCAGATTTAAAATTTGAGCCAAAGCATAATGTAGCTGCATTTTTAGATGATGAAAATAGAGAAGCTACTGGATATGAAGATATTATCAGATTTCTACTCAGAACAAATATGTGTATGCTATGTGTGCAAGGCCCATGATAAATGGAAGAATGATTAAGAAATTCTGAGAACTGCTCAAATTGAAAGAGATGATCAAGGAAACAAGGTTTTAAGAGCCTTCATCACATCAGAAAGAATGCTTGAAGTTTTTGAAAAAGCAATTAGACAAGCTCTAAGACTGGGTGATAATGATCCTGAAGATTTATCAGAATATACATTTAATGAATGTAGAGAAGTTTTTATACAAATGGGTCATCCAGATCATTTTCCTAAGAAGCAATTTTTTAGAGCTCGTGTATTTAAGCATTGGAAGCTTTTATGCTATATCTTTCAACATTGCATGTCAAAAAGAAGTGCGGGTTGGGATTCATTCCCTGTAGACATTGCATCTCCAATTATAGCCTTATCCACAAACAGCAGATTTAATATAGCTAAGTGGATATGAATGGATTCATTTTTAATCTGGAAAGAGGAGTAAGGCATAAGTATTTGATGTACCCAAGATTTCTTCAACTTCTTATTAATGATGCAAATCCAGATCTGTATGCTGAAAAAGTTATTGGTGAAAAGATTCAGTTAGAGCACATGTCAGCGATTGTTTACAAAAGACTGGCAATGATCACTGGTGCTCAAAACATTCCAGTTTTTGATTATATCAGGAATGTATCAATGGATGAAGTTGATATTACTCAGCCACACTTCCATCTAACTGAAGAAAAACCAATAGATCCAAATGATCTGATTGAAGATGTAGAAGTTGATGAAGAAAGTGATGATGATGTGTCTAAAATTTCATCAAGTGAAGAAAGTGATAATGATGATGATGGAAATGATGATGCCACTGAAGCAAATCAAGAAGGAAATGAAGAAAGAAATGCAGAAGATACTATAAATGAGACACAACCTATGATTGAAGAAAATCTTGAGGAAGATGTACAAGAAAGAAATTCTCAAAATCAAACATTTGAGTCTGACTTTATAAATGAAATTTTATTCAATCCAGTATTTGAAATTGATACAAATGAAGGAGCAGAAGAAATCCTTGTTAGTATGTCACACAATGTGTCTATACAAACAGAGGAAATAGTTGACATTGATGAGATTGAAAAATTGAAAGAAGAAAATTTAAGCAAAGAAAAAGAGATTGAAGAGTTGAAAGTGGAAAATGAAAGAATGAAAGAGATAATCAGATCTTGTGAAAAAGAAATTCAAAAGCTCAAAGATGAAAATTTAAAGTTGTCTGAAGAAAATGCATTAAAAGATGAAAAGATTGTTAGTTTTGCCAAAGATAAAGAAGACGTGATAAAGAACTTTGAAGTAATGATTAAAGATTATGATAGTCTTGAGGAGAAATTCAAAAAATTATCTAAAGAAAATGAAAATCTCAAAGCTGAATTGCTAAAGGAAAGAGAAGCTCAGAAATCTATATCACCAGTACATGTGATCAGTACTGAGATGCAGGTTGAAGAAAATCTTGAGCAAAGAAAAGGCAAAAGGAAAGTGAATGAATTAGAAGATATTGGTCAAACTGAATCCTCTTCTAAGCTTCAAAGAACTGAAGAATCTATTGAAGAGCAAAATGTCAAGAACAGATTGATGCTTTAGATGATATTGAAGAAATATACAATGATGATTGGTATGATGAAGTTCTAGATAATGAAGATATTGATGAAGCTGAATTTGTGTCACATTTCTCTTTACAAGAACATATTCAAGAACAAGATGAAGTACCACAAGACTTTGAAGAAAAATATAATTATCTTGTGAACATGAAATACAATCGAGTATATTTGGATGGACTGACTGTTTCTCAGATTAATGATGAATACGAGAAATGTATCTATGCAGAGTCAGTTGCTTCAATAGATCCAAATGAGATTGTTGTTGAGCATGGTGAATGGACAAGAGCAAAAGAGGTAATAAATGTAGAAGAATTGTCTAGTTTGAGTTGCACCATCCTGATCCAGATGATATAAGTATTCCAGCTCTTAGATCATGGTTGCAATCTAGAAATTACCCTTGGAGGAGCTGAAGAGATTACAATTGTATCTCTGAGAAATCTTGTCAGAAGCTTTCAAGAAACTGAGAAAAAATGAAGAAAATGATAGTGCTTGATACAGATAACCCTCAGTATCTTGAAATAACAAAAAGAACAAGAATGTTAAAGCCTCAGGAGATAAAACACATGTCAAGATTTGATGATGCTCATGCTCATAGAAAAGAATTGATAGAAATATTTGCTGATCCAGAAAGACAGACTTATAAAGCATCAACTGAACAAATGCATATTCTTGATAGTTCAAAACACCGGAGACTTGGTAAGAAACATATTGCAAAAAGGACAATCAGTTGCTGAACTGTTGAATGCTATGATTGCTCCAGATTTTACCAACCAAGTAAAGATCATTGCATGGAAGTATGATGAAGTGTTTGATGCATTTTTGATAAAGAGAGTAATGCTGTATGTGATGTATATCATTTTTACTCCAGTATCATAAAACTTCCTATGCAAGATTTAAAAGAGCTGAATAGATTACCTCTGATCAATCCTTCTGATTCAAAGCATGGGAAGATGTTTGAGGAATTATTAAGAAGAGGATTGGATAGATCGAGTAATTTTCTTAACACAAGATGTGATCAAGAGGACAAAGAGTACTTTGCTACTATGAAGAAAAACAAGAAGCTTAAGAGAGTCCATTCAGAAGAAGAACATTCTTTGATAGAATTTAGTGATAAATATTTTGAAAAAGTTACAACTCCTGGACTGAAAGTGATTGATGGTAATCAAAACTCAAAGCCAATTCTCATGGTTTTATAACACTGAGACATTGGAGTTGAAGTTAGTCCAAATCTAGAAAGATGGGATGAGGACATGATTACTTTATTTGGAGTTTTGAACTAAAACTGTTACACATCCAAGTTTATTTTCATTTTTTTCTGTAACAAATTTGAGAAAGTATCTCCTGAAGTGGCTGAGCAAGATAAGAAATATTTCATTTCTATTATTAATGTGATGAATGCTGCCATGGAAAGAATATCTTTGAGAAAAGCTCTTGCGTATGCCAACATTGTCAAGAAAGATATTAAAGATATCGAATTCATGAGAATATCAAGGAAAAGGGTATTAGAAGTGTACTCAAAGGAAAGTAACAAGCCTATTGATTTATATGCTAATATTGATATTTCATGTCTTTCAAAAGACACATTGGAGAGAATGGACAAGATGGAGATTAAAACAATGAAGCTAAACCCGAACAAGGCATTCTTGCAAGTAAATTCAAGTTTGCAATATCAAAAGCTTTGAAAGATTATATATGTACAAACAGAAGCCAATGTTCAAAGTCAAAGAAGAACCAGAAGATTATTTTGAATGATGAAGTCAAATGAAGATAGAATTGAAGATAAAGTTAGCAGTCAAAGCTTGAAGAGTTTGAAGACTGAAGATCATGTCAATCTTAGGGGGTATTGTTAAGTGCTCTAAGAAAGATTAACATGTTGTCTTTATTTATCTTTTGATAGTTTGTAATAGTATAGGGACTATTTGTGTAATTTGTTAGTTCCTTTACTTTTTGTTTTCAGTATAAATAGCTTAGATTTGCAGGTAGATAGTAACGAATACACAAGATATTCAAATCTGCTTTCATACTTGTAATTGTCTTAGCTTGATATTAATGAAAACTTGAATTTTATTGATATCTTGTTTTGATTTGATTACTTTGTGTGAATTTCATTGAATTGTGTTTACAAATCATCACAGATTTATTCATTTGATCCTATCAAAGTGAAGAAAAGGAAAGAAAAGATATTTTACCCAAGTGAGGGGTAAAAAGTGTGAAAAGACAAAAAGGTTGAAAGTGGGTGTAAAGTGGGCATGGTAGCCCACTCTACTCTTACAACACCCAGATCTGTGTTTTTTTAGAGAGAGAGAAAGAAAAGAGTAGAAAGCTTTGGTCCTGGAAGAACAGGAAGAAGAAGTTTGAATTCAAGGTAATAATTCATGGTTTTTGAGTGTTCTTCACTCGTTTTATCCTTGGGTGTGTGCTTTTGTATGTTTGTGTGTATTCGGGTGTGCGTTTTTGGTGGGTTTTAGGTGTTGAACCTGCAACAAACGGGTTTTGAAAGAAGTCATACCCAAGAGGTTGCAAAGGTGAGTTCTAGAATGTAAGACCCCATTCGTGGGACGCTTACAGCCGGTCAATCATCGCAATCTAGGGTTTTATACCCGTATGATTTACTATGTGTATGTTGCTGGTATGATGTGATGTTGGACTATGTTCATGCTTGATGATGTTATGGTTGTGTTTCTAAGGCTTCGAATGTAAAATTTAAGCTTAGAACATGATAGAAGAGGTTTTGGGGACTGAATCTGATTATAGTGTGCACTAGACTGCTCATACGCCCAAACAGTAGTTCATACGCCTAAGTTTAGAAAAAAAACTGCTTAAGTGTGCCTAAATGCGGAAGAGGAAATGCGGATGAGTAAGATTTGTGGATGAGAAGGTCAATGCGGATGAGAAAATCCATGCTGATGAGAAAGTCAATGCGGATGAAAAAGTCATACGGTTGAGAAAGTCAATGCGGATGAGAAAGTCAATGCGGATGAGAAAATCAATGCGGATGAGAAAGTCAATGCAGATGAGAAAGTCAATACGGATGAGAAAGTCTAAGTGTGAACAATGTGGATGAGGATATGCGGATGAGCATTGACAAATGCGGATGAGTAAAGTCAATACGGATAAGAAAGTCTAAGTGTGAACAAATGCGGATGAGGAAATGCAGATGAGCATTGAAAAATGCGGATGAGTAAAGTCAATGAGGATGAACAAATGTGTTCATACGACTAAACAAATGCGGATGAACAAAGTTCATACGGATGAACAAATGCGGATGAGCATTGACAAATGCGGATGAGTAAAGTCAATGCGGATGAACAAATGTGGATAAGTTCATGCGATTGAGCGAATGCGGATGAACAAATGCGATGAGCATTGACAAATGTGGATGAGTAAAAGAAATGCAGATGAACAAAAAGGGAATGTGGATGAACACTTAGAATATATTCTGTCTTTTTGGGGCAAAAGTGAAATTTAGGCTTTGACTTAGGAGGTTCCTGGGGACTATGTAAGTTGACTTTTTGAGGTCATAGATGTTATGTTGGGCATGTTAGGATGTATGATTGATGCTTATGCATGATGGTAGCTATGATGTATGTTATGTATGTATGATGCCCTGTATGATGATGTTGACTGTGTATGTTGATGTTCCTTATTATTATGTATGATTATTTTCCCGTGGCTTTATGTTGAATGTTAATGAATGAATGAATGTATTATGTAACGTAAAGTGGATGATAATGAAAAGGAACGTAATGAATGAATGCATGCATTAATGAATGAAATAAAGTATGAAAGGCTTGCAAGCATATGTATGGAGGTTCACACCCAATAAAGGGTGTTAGCTCAACCGTGTGCGGGTTAGCTACCCCAGAAGGATGCACACTGGGGCTTGATCCATGTGATCAAATATATGTATCGAGGTTCACACCCAATGACTGGTGTCAGCTCAACTGTGTGTGGGTTAAATACCCCATGAGGATGCACATAGGGATCCAATCCTTGTGATTGACCACATGTATGTATGGAGGTTCACACTCAATGAGGGGTGTCAGCTCAACTATGTGCGGTTAAATACCCCGTGAGGATGCACACAGGGGTGTAATCCTTGTGATTGACCATATGTATGGGACCCTTGCCGCTTACCCTTGGTACTAGAGTCAGCTTCGTGCACAATGTTCGGGGTCTTTGGAAGAGCTTAGGCCCAGTAGCGGCTTTATGCATGACGGTGGGGTGAAGCACATGGCATTGGTCCGAATGAATGTAAAGATGTAATGATGTATGAATGAAAGTAAGAAAATATGAATGACTAAATGATGAAGATAATAATGATATTATCTATATCTACGTATGATGTGTGATCACATGCAAAAGTAAAGAACGGTTTTAAAGAAACTATAGTATTTTTTATTTTAAAACTAGAACTCACTCAGCAACACTGACTTTTTATGCATTTTCTACTTGACAGGTAAAGTTGCTGAGGATGGCACGAGGCAGCTACTTGGCATTTTGGATGACATTCTTTTGTTAATGTTTTTGCACTGTAATGTGAACAAATGAAAATGTGTATTGAATGATTGTATTAGCTTGCAAAAGCAGTTATTATGAAATGAAAAGTTATTTTAATGTTCTGATGCAATCTGTTATGAAATTTAAATGTAATTATATGTTTTATGTGCAATGATTGACTAGTTGTAAGTGTCTCGGGAATGGGGCCTTACAAATCCCCGATTGTTTAAACGGTTATGTGCGGAAAGAGGTTTCTTACATTGATGAAAAACGAACTTCCAGGACAACGAATGCCTGGGTTCCCCTATATATAACTAATTTGTTAATGAGTGCAGGAACAATTCAGAAGGACTGTTAGTAATCCGATTTACTGATAGAGATTGTTCCTAATTCAAATTTAAGGTAGAACAAAAAGGTTAAGGTCATGGTATTTTATCAACCATCTGGATTTTATATGCATTATCATAGTTCTCACTTCACAATCACTGCATATTTGTTGATAATTCATTTCTTATCTTGAATCAGTGTAGTTTGGAAGACCTTCTTTGGTGTGAATTTCTTATTTTTGTATAGTTTTAGAAAAACACAATAAGAAAATATATACAAATAATAAAAAAACAAAAAAAATAGGTTTACAAAAATAAAAATTTAGGGGAAGAGTATATAAGTAATACATAAAAAATAAAAAAGAACTGGGAACTTGATTTGAGATGATTGAGAAATGATTGTATATCATCTTGAAATTCTTGTTTTTGCATGTCTTGCATTTTTAAAATGAGAAATGATAGTAACTGATGTTGTTATATGATTTACATCTTATTTTAAATTGCAAATAATAGAAAAACAAACAGATTATTTAATGATATGCTTGGTAGACTCAGCTTGAAGAATAAATTAGACAACAACATAATGATTTAATTTAAAATATATGCTTAAGGACGTCTGGATTTACGCAATCATTTTGACTTGCACGAAAACCGAGTCCCAATAAAATTGAATTGAGAATTGATCTTTCACCCACCATGATATAAGTCATATAAGCCATATCTTTCAGCCATGATTGGTGTATTTATGTGTCTTGTGTTTGTGCTAGTCTCCTCAGTGTATAGAAGTACTAACCAAAGTTATCAAGGTCGTGAGGGAAGGAGAAAGGAAGGAAAGAAGTAGACCTACAGGCGAAAGAAGACAGCCCGAGACTGAGACGATTCTATCTGATGACGAAGAAGAAGAAGAAGAAGAAGAAGAAGAGCCTACACCGAAGGCGGCACGAGGCTATAACTACAGGGCATTTCAAAGGTGTAAACCCCCTACTTTTGATGGAAATGGCACTGCTGCTACTGCTCACCTGTGGGTGAGAGAAATGGAAGCTATTCTGAACATCAGCAAGTGTCAAGAGGATCAGAAAATGAAGTTTACAGCCTACTCTTTCATGGACTCAGCTTTATGCTGCTGGGTCAATACTGTCCAAGCTGACGGTAGTTGGGCTATTGGAGGATGAGATGATCTGAGCTGAAAAGTTGGTGATTGAGGAGTTTTATCCTCATAGGGAGATGGACAAGGTTGAGAGAGAGTTCCTGCAGTTGGAGGCGGGGACGAAGCACATCAGCAGTACACCACCATGTTCAATGAGATAGCACGTCTGGTACCGGACCAAGTGACACCCTTGTCACAAAAAATTAAGAGGTATATTTAGGGCTTGCCGGCTGATATCCGTAGGCACATGATTGCTGCCCGACCGAGCATGTTTAGGTCAGCGGTTGATTTGACAGGGAGACTGTATGATGAAAGGACTGTGGTGGTGACCGAAGGTAGCAAGAAAGGTGGTAGTGATTCGAATCGGAATGGAAAAAGGTTTGGTCGGGGTGGTGCCCCGATGAGTAACAAGAAGGCATGGATAGATAACCGCCATGTGGTCATATCCGATGCGGGAGTAAAGAGATGCAGCAAATGTGGGAAGGAGCACAGTGGCGAGTGTAGTTGGGGTCAAATGTGTGCTTCAAGTGTGGGAAGCCTGGTCATCTGGCAAGGGAATGCAAAGCAGGGAGATGTTTCAACTGTGGCAATAAGGGCCATATGAGTAAGGACTGTAAGAAGCCAAGGGCTGAGGGTTCTGGGGTGAAGAAGACTGGAGGTGAAGGACCAAGGGCGAGCGCCAGAGCATTTATGATGACGCAAGAGGAGGCTAGGACAGACCCTGATGTTGTGTCAGGTACGTTTCTAGTAAACCAAACTTTAGCCTCTGTGTTATTCGATTCTGGTGCTAGTCAAAGTTTCATTCCTGTTGCTTTCTATGCTAAATTGCCTGTTAGTACCAGAATATAGATGCGCCCTTTGATGTAGAAACCGCCATAGGTAAGTCAACCAGGATTTCTGAGATGATAAAAGGCTTTGATGTGGAATTAGAAGGTCAAAATTTCCTATTAGACCATTTGTGATGACCTTAGGTGGTTTCGATGTAGTTTTGAATGTATTGGTTGGTGGATTACGAGGCGAACATTGTGTGTCGCAAGAAGATGATTCAATTGATAGTGCCTGACAGGAGTTCGATAACGGTTTATAGTGATCGAGTCATGACAATCCCGAAAGTGATTTTGATGGTGGTGGCGGGAAAGTGCATGAGGCGTGGATGTAGTGCCTACTTGGCTTATGTAAAAGACGTGGATCCACCAACACCATAGCTATCTGATGTCCTGGTTGTGTGTGACTTTTCAGACGTGTTCCCAAAAGACTTACCAGGAGTGCAACCTGACCGAGAGATCGAGTTTCAGATTGATTTGATACCGGGTGCCCAACCTGTTGTCAAGGCACCTTATCGGTTGGCTCCGACTGGGATGAAAGAGTTGATGGAGCAATCGTAAGAGCTACTTGATAAGGGGTTTATTAGACCGAGTATCTTTCCTTGGGGTGCTCCGGTCTTATTCCTGAAGAAGAAAGACGGTAGTATAAGGATGTGTATTGACTACTGTGAGCTGAATAAGTTGATGATAAAGAACCCATACCCTTACCGAGAATTGATGATTTGTTTGATCAGCTTCAAGGTGCCAGTTGGTTCTCAAGGATAGATCTTCGATCGAGCTACCATCAGTTGAAGGTGAAAGAGCAGGATATTCCTAAAACAGGTTTTTGCACGCGTTATGGTCACCATAATTTCCTCGTCCTTTATGTCATTTGGTTTGACCAACGCACCAGCAGTTTTTGGACTTGATGAATCGAGTGTCCCGGATGATGTTGGATAAATCAATGATTGTGTTTATATCGATGATATCCTGATTTTTTCCAAGAGTAAAGAGGAGCATGCCGGCCACATTCAAGAGGTGATGGAGATGTTAAGAAGGGAGAAACTGTATGCTAAATTCTCCAAGTGCACATTCTGGTTGCGTGAAGTTTATTTTTTGGGTCATGAAGTGAATCCCGAGGGGATTATGGTGGATCCAGCAAAGGTGGAGGCGGTGATGCAATGGAAGTCTCCAAAGACGCTATCCGAGATTCGTAGTTTCTTGGGTTTGGCGGGCTATTATAAGATTCATTCAAGACTACTCTAAGATCGCTTCTCCACTAACCAAGTTGACCCGGAAGGATGTAAAGTTTATATGGGGTCAAGCTCAATAGAAGGCGTTTGAGGAGTTAAAGGCGAGGTTGACTCAAGCTTCTATTTTGTCATCACCCGATAAAAGTGAAGATCTTGTGGTTTATTCTAATGCTTCCTACTCGGGTTGGGGTGTGTGTTAATGCAGAGGGGAAAAGATATAGCATATGCATCTCAATAGTTAAAGGTTCATAAGGTTAATTACCCTACTCATGATTTGGAGCTAGCAGATGTAGTCTTTGCGTTAAAGATTGGAGGCACCACCTATACGGTACAAAGTGCACCATATTCAACGACCACAAGATCCTGAAGTACTTCTTTGAGCACAAGGACCTGAACATGAGGCAGAGACGATGGTTGGAGCTTATAAAGGATTATGATGGTGAGATCCACTACCATCCGAGCAAAGCCAATGTAATGGCGGATGCCCTTAGCCGAAAAGAGAGACGGAGCCGATTCGGGGGAAAGCTTATCTATTGATCATGACCTCCAATCTGATGAAGCAAGTCAAAGCATTCCAATATGAGGCATTGAAAGATGATCATCTTAACTCCAAAAGAATGAGAGGTCTGGTTGCGGAATTGGGTGAAAACACATTTGGTGTTAGAACCCCGATTTGGACGAATGTGGATTCCTCATTTTGGGGATCTACGTATGAAGATCATGGACGAAGCTCATTAGACTCAATAATCTATTCATCTCGATGCTACAAAGATGTACCAGACATGCAAAAAGATTATGGTGGCCAGGTATGAAGCATGATGTGTGGTGGAGTATGTGAGTAAATGCCTTACTTGTTTACAAGTGAAGGCCGAGCACCAAAACCCATGTGGGAAGATCCGACCTTTGAATATACCAGAGTGGAAGTGGGAACATATCACCATGGATTTCATTACGAAGCTACCGCGTACCGCACAAGGGTATGATGCTATGTGGGTGATAGTTGATTGTTTGATGAAGAGTGCTCACTTTCTACCGATCCGCGAGACATATTCATCCGAGAGGTTGGTTGATCTTTTCATTAAAGAGATTGTAACTCGTCATGGTGTGCCGGTGTCTATTTTGTCTCATCATTACACTCAGTTTACATCCAAATTTTGGAAGAAATTCCACGATGCTATGGGGACGAGCTACATATTAGCACGGCTTATCATCCTCAAACGGATGGTCAGTCAGAAAGGACGATTTAGAGCTGGAAGATATGCTTCGGGCATGCGCCATTGATTTTGGAGGAAGTTGGGATGACCACTTACCATTAGCTGAGTTCTCATATAACAACAACTATCATGCCAGTATGGTATATCCCCTTATGAGATGCTATATGGTAGGAGATGTAGGACACCCATGTAATGGGGTGATATTGGTCAGAAAAAGTTAGGAAGCATCGAGGTGATTGAGGCTACGACTGAGAAGCTTGAAAACATCAAAGCCTTTATGAAGGCAGCCAAAGATAGACAGAAGTCGTATGATGAAAACGACATAGACCGATTGAGTTCTAGGAGGGTGACAAGGCTATGTTGAAAGTTTCACCTTCAAAGGGTATAATTCGGTTTAGAAAGCGGAGCAAGTTGAGCCCGAGATACATAGGGCCTTTCCGAATCATTGCTAGAGTAGGAGAGGTGGCCTATAGATTGGAGTTACCAGATGAGTTATGTGAAATTCACCTGACATTCCATGTATCTCATCTGAGGAAATGTTTAGCAGACGAGGATATGGTTGTACCACTAGAGGATATTGAGGTAGATGAACGACTCAATTATGTGGAGCAACTAGTGGCGATCATTGATCGTAAGGAGAAGTGGTTAACAAATAAAGTGGTTCCTCTTGTGCGTGTAAAGTGAAAGCACAGGAAGGGATCTGAGTCTACGTGGGAGACTGAAGAAGATATGAGACAACATTACCCATGATTGTTTGAGGAATAATAGGTTTCAGGGACGAAACCTATATAAGGAGGGTGGACTTGTAACACCCAGTTATTTTTAAAGTCAAAGAAAGAAAGAATAAAGTGAAGAAAAAGAAAGAATATATATTTTACCCAAGTTGAGGGGTAAAAAGTGTCAAAAGGACAAAAAGGTTTGAAAGTGGGTATAGAGAGGGCATGGCCGCCCACTCTACTCTTACAATACCCAGATCTGCGTTTTTCAGAGAGAGAGAAAGAAAAGAGCAGAAAGTGTCGATCCTTGAAGAACGGGAAGAAGAAGTTTGAATTCATGGTAAGAATTCGTGGTTTTTGAGTGTTCTTCACTGATTTTATCCTCGGGTGTATGCTTATGTATGTTGTGTGCGTTCAGGTGTGCATTTTTGGTGGCTTTTAGGTGTTGAACCTGCACCAAATAGGTTTTGAAGGAAGTCATACTCAAGAGGTTGCAAAGGTGAGTTTTAGAACCCCTTTTTTTACATGTTTTAACTGATTTTTGGGGCTGGAAATGCATGAACTTATGTTTTTACAAAACTAGGTTTTATACCCGTATGATTTACAATGTGTATGTTGCTGGTATGATGTGATGTTGGACTATGTTCATGCTTGATGATGTTATGGCTGTGTTTCTAAGACTTAGAATGTAAGATTTAAGCTTAGAACATCATAGATGGGGTTTTGGGGACTGAATCTGATGAATAGTATGCCCTAGGCTGCTCATACGCTCAAACAGTAGTTCATACTCCTAAGTTTAGAAAACACTGCTTAAGTGTGAACAAATGCGGATGAGGAAATACGGATGAATAGGCAATGCGGATGAGAAAGTCAACGCGGATGAGAAAGTCATTGCGGATGAGAAAGTCAATGCGGATGAGAAAGTCAATGCGGATAAGAAAGTCTAAGTGTGAACAAATGCGGATGAGGAAATGTGGATGGGCATTGACAAATGCGGATGAGGAAATGCGGATGAGCATTGACAAATGCGGATGAGTAAATTCATGCAGATGAGAAAGTATAAGTGTGAACAAATACGGATGAGGAAATATGGATAAGCATTGACAAATGTGGATGAATTAAGTCAATGCGGATGAACAAATGTGTTCATACGACTAAACAATGCAGACGAAGAAAGTTAATGCGGATGAACAAATACGGATGAGCATTGACAAATGCAGATGAGTAAAGTCAATGCGGATGAACAGATGCGGATAAGTTCATATGACTGGGCAAATGCGGATGAACAAAGTCAATGCGGATGAAAAAATGCGGATGAGCATTGACAAATGCGGATGAGTAAAAGAAATGTGGATGAACAAAAAGGGAAATGCGGATGAACACTTAGAATATATTCTAACTCTTTGGGGAGAAAGTGAAATTTAGGCTTTGACTTGGGAGGTTCCCGGGACTATGTAAGTTAACTTTTTGAGGTCATAAATGTTATGTTAGGCATGTTATGATGTATGATTGATGCTTATGCATGATGGTATGTATGATGTATGTTATGTATGTATGATGCCGTGTATGATGATGCTGACTGTGTATGTTGATGTTCCTTATTATTATGTATGATTATTTTCCCGTGGCTTTACGTTGAATGTTAATGAATGAAATCAAATTATTATGTAACGTAAAGTGGAAGATAATGAAAAGAGGAACATAATGAATGAATGCATGCATTAATGATTGAATGAAAGTATGAAAGGCTTGCAAGCAAATGTATGGAGGATCACACCCAATGAAGGGTGTTAGCTCAACCGTGTGCGGGCTAGCTACCCCGGAAGGATGCACACTAGGGCTTGATCTGTGTGTTCAAGCATATGTATGGAGGTTCACACCCAATGAGGGGTGTCAACTTAACTGTGTGCGGGTTAAATACCCCACGAGGATGCACATAGGGGTCCAATCCTTGTGATTGACCACATGTATGTATGGAGGTTCACACTCAATGAGGGGTGTCAGCTAACTATGTGCATGTTAAATACCCTATAAGGATGCGCACAGGGGTCCAATCCTTGTGATTGACCATATATATAGGACCCTTGCCACTTACCCTTGGTACTGGTGTCAGCTTCGTGCATAATATTCGGGGTCTTTGAAAGACCTCAGGCCTAGTACCGGCTTTATGCATGACAGTGGGGTGAAGCACATGGCATTGATTCGAA
Organism: Flaveria trinervia; assembly: GCA_025506515.1. Classification (NCBI taxonomy): domain Eukaryota; kingdom Viridiplantae; phylum Streptophyta; class Magnoliopsida; order Asterales; family Asteraceae; genus Flaveria; species Flaveria trinervia. The sequence continues at coordinate 36,159 of JACCIX010000188.1, forward strand.
TGAATGTAAAGACGTAATGACGTATGAATGAAAGTGAGAAAGCATGAATGAATGAATTGGGAAGATAATAATGATATTATCTATGTGTACGTATGATGTGTGATCACATGCAAAAGTAAAGAACGGTTTTAACAAAAGTATAGTATGTTTTATTTTAAAACTAGAACTCACTTAGCAACGCTGACTTTTTATGCATTTTCTAGTTGGTGGTAAAGTTGCTGAGGATGGCACGGGGTAGCTACTTGGCATTTTGGATGGCATTCTTTTGTTAATGTTTTTGCATTGTGATGCAAACAATGAAAATGTGTAATGAATGATTGTATTACTTGCAAAAGCAGTTATTCTGAAATGAAAAGTTATTATAATGTTCCGCTGCGATGTTTTATGAAAGTTAAATGTAATTATATGTTTTATGTACAATGATTGACCTGCTGTAAGTGTCCCGGAAAAAAGGCCTTACAAATCCCCGATTGTTTAAACGGTTATGTGCCGAAACAGGTTCTTACATTGATGAAAAACGAACTTCCAGGACAACAATGGCCTGGGTTCCCCTTTCTAACTAATTTGTTAATGAGTGCAGGAATAATTCAGAAGGACTGTTAGTAATCCGGTTTACTGATAGAGATTGTTCCTAATTCAAATTTAAGGCAGAACAAATAGGTTAAGGTGATGGTATTTTATCCACCATCTGGATTTTTATATGCATTATCATAGTTCTCACTTCACAATCACTACATATTTCTTGATAATTCATTTCTTATCTCGAATCAGTGTAGTTTGGAAGACCTTCTTTGGTGAATTTCTAATTTTTGTACAGTTTTATAAATACAAAACAAAAAATATATAAAAATAATTAAAAAACAATAAAATAAGTTTACAAAAATAAAAATTTAGGGGAAGAGTATGTAATTAATACATAAAAAAATAAAAAAAGAACCGGGAACTTGATTTGAGATGATTGAGAAATGATTGTATATCATCTTGAAATTCTTGTTTTTGCATGTCTTGCGTTTTTAAAATGAGAAATTTTAGTAAATGATGCTGTTATCTAATTTACATGTTATTTTAATTGAAATAATAGAAAAACAAAAAATTCTTTATTGATATTCTTGGTAGACTTCGCTTGAAGAATAAATTAGACAGCAACATAATGATTTAAATTAAAATATATGCTTAAGGATGTCTGGATTTACAATCATTTTGTCCTGCACGAAAACCGAGTCCCAACAAAAAATGGATTGAGATTTGATCTTTCACCCACCATGATACAAATCATATAAGCCATATCTTTGAGTCATGATTGGTGTATTTATGTGTCTTGTGTTTGTGCTAGTCTCTTCTGCTGTATAGAAGTATTGACCTGGAGTGATGATCTCCTTTGCTGTACGATAGTACTGAGCTGGAGCTCTTATCCGCACATGATTAAATGGTCATCTCCTTTGTAATACGTAAGTATAGATCGGGAGCTCTCACTATTTTGGTCTAAGTAGTGTCAAATCATCTAAATGATGAATTCATCATAGAATGCAATATTCTATTGATAATCACTTGCACACTAATGCACACGCCTTGCTCTATAAGATCATAACAAAATTCAAGAAATCTTGAGGTTGGGTGAGGGTTTTTGCCAAATGATTGTGGGGTCCTAGCATTCTAAAGTATTTATTGGGACCTTAACGAATCATTTGCTGCTGGTTGAAAAAGATAGGGCATGGGTTTAAGTGGACAAACATATTAGCAATCGTTATTGATCTGTTTGAGAATTTTAAAATCTTTCAAAGACTGTGATTAGATTCAGTTATCAGTGTGATCTTATTGCTAGTCAATGATTAATTTCATCTTTGTGCTAAAGTATATCTTGAAGATGTGATCTCATGATCGATTTAGTTTTTGGTTGTAAATTTTTTTTAAAATTTTAATAGATAAAGAAAATATTATAATAAATTTTCATTTCAAAATTCTTTTAGGTTTTCCATATTATGTTGTTACGTTTTTCATCCATTTCATAGAATTGCGCAGAAAGGAACACTGGTTCGCTTGTTTTCATACACAGATAAACGCAAGTTTATTTGGTTAAAATGAAATGATCTAATTAGAAATGTCGAGATTGTTTTTGTGAATGTGTTTTAGATTTTTGCTGCAAGTGATGGCCGATCATCAGTTGAGCAGTGTATCTGATCAAAGAACCTGTTCCTCAAGTTTGCAGAAGATACCAAGCTAGGAATCCTCCTCCTAAATCTTCTGAAGCACTCGAGATTAGTGATTTGGGAAAGCTATTCCAATATCCTCACAAAGGATGCACTAGAAAAAGGGGAGCATATAAATAGGGGGAGCTTATGAGATTAATAATCTTTCACATCAGATTCAGAAAACTTCAATTTGAAGATCTTTCTACTGTTGACTTCTCGGGGCTGAATTCGTATGAAGACATTGATAATGATAGACTAAGGGGGAGTATTGTTGTAGCTATACAAGATAGTCTATATTATCAACATAGTCAACGTCAACAATAGTCAACGTCACGGTCGTAGTCAACGCAAAACTCAAACCCGACATGTTCGAGACGAAGAACCAAGACGAGACATTGAAGATTTAGATGACTAGGAGTTTTATTGTAATAAATATATTTTGTGTGAAAAAATATATTGTACTTTGTTTGAGTCATGTTTTAGTCTAGTTATATAGTCTAGGGGGTTATGTGTAAATAGGGAAACTTAGACTAGACTATAAATAGCGTAATTGTAATTAGAATTAGGCTAATGGTTGTATGACCAATAGATTTAGGGATTACTTGTAAACACATTATTAGCAATCTAATTGAAGTCAAAGGGGTTTTGATTGTGATTTTCATATTTCGATATATAATCTTCATGATTTGATTCAAGTGTGATTATCCTGGCTTTACATATTTCAACTCTTAAATATGAAACACCAATTATAGGACTCAAATGTGTTCTTGAAGAAGAGACCTTCAAGAACATTATATCCCCATCCTTGCATGCAAAGTTTGTTATGAGCATAACCATAGACTGGGATCTATTGAGATTGCTCCTCCACACACAATCTTGTCTGTAAGATTTCCTAGGTGTAAAACTTGTGAAGATGAGATTCTTTTCATGCAAGATTGTGTGTGGAGGTGCTATCTCACTAGATCCCAGTCCCTACTTATTCTGTTAACACACTTTTGCATGAAAGGATGAGGATATCATGTTTTTGAAGGTGTCTTCTTCAAGAACACATTTTTCTATGCCGGCCTTCTGATCACAAGCTCAGCCTGGCATTTAGTCAACTTAGTTATGAGATCCTTGATCTAAGTCCTATAATTGGTGTGGTTATGTTTAAGAACTGAAATGGTTTTCTCTAAGTCCTCTATCTTTAACTTATAATCATTTTCGCCCTTTCTGAAATTAGATTTTAAGATATTCAAGGACTCAAGATCAGATCTCATCTCTAAGTTGTAGGACATGTATCTATTAACTTTAGCAATACATTCAGGAGTGCAAAGATGTTTCAATACCTTGGCTTCATTATGGTCAGCCATGAGTGCTTGATTTGGAGATGTATCTTCCACCTGAAAGCTCCAGTCAAAGCCTCCTTCTTTAACGGAAACTACAGCTTGCTGCTTTGGCTTCTCATTCTGGGGAACTCTCTCAGTGTAGTTTGGTTTGGCTTGAGCCTGGCCACCATTTGCACTTGGTGCCTTGCACTCTCTAGTAATGTGTCCCATCTGGTTGCAGTTGTAACACTTTACCTTGCTTTTATCCAACCCAAACTTTCCACTGGCTGCATTGCTAGAAATTCCTTCTTGTCTTCTTGTAGAACTTCTTGGCTCTATGAGTGAGAAGCGCCATCTCCTGAACTATCTCCATACATTCCAAATCATCTGTATGGATACAGTCCAGGTCTTCAAGAGTGAAGAGAAAGTTCCCTGTGGTTCATCAGCAGAGACAAAAGCATGAGAAGAACTTGTCTCTTGAAGGGACCTCCTTGAGTGTATATTTCTCTTGGAGTCTCTGGGAAGGTGATGAATGGATCCTTTTGTGTGTTGTCAGGGTGGAATATGAGATGATGTTGAGGTTCTATGTTATCCTTTTCACTCACATGAAGGGCTGAACTCATTTGATTGCTAGAGTTACCAGATGAGTTTTGCATGTTCATCTCCGTCTGTTAGCCAGTGTGAATACCATACAACTCTGTTAGAGTAAGAGTTTTAAGGTTCTAAGTCCTCTTGATAACAACAGAGTAGTGTGTCCATTGTCTAGGAAGAGAGGACGTAAACTTTCTTACAATGTCCTTGTTCTCAAGAGTTACTCCCACATCCATTAGAGCATCCATAATATCAACATACCTAAAGTATTGTTGTGTCATGATCTCACATACTTTAAAAGTGAAGTTTTCAAACTGCTGCTTGAGAAGATCCTTCTTGTTCTCCTTGGCTTAAGTTGAGCCATCATACATAAGCTTCAGTGCTTCCCATATTTGCTTTACACTATTTCACTTTTTAAAGCCTCTGTAGATCGAGTTTGGAAGAGCAGTTTGAAGGGCTATCATGGCCTTTTGATCAATCTCTATTCTCATCTTGTCTTAATCAGAGAATCAGCTGCAAGGTTTGGAATCATACTACCACCATTAGCAGATGAGATGATTGTATGTAAGGTCCTTCAACAATAAAGTCACACATCCTAGAGTCTTGAAACTTGATAAAGCCTTCCATTCTTTGACACCAAGTATCAAAGTCTTTAGAAGTTATCAGTGGAGACTTTGTCATAGTTCTAGTTTCCATATCAGCCTGGTGATAGTTGCCATTTGAGTTGTTAAGTGTTTTATGTGTGTGAGGGATCTTAAGATGGTGAGATCTTATATCAAGAGCTTTACAGGCTCTAATACCAAATGTAGGACCATTGAAAGGGTGATGCACTTTTACAACATAACAACACAGGTGAGGAGAGTTCATTAGAACACTAACAGATCAAATAGGGAACTAGTTTAACTAAAATGGGAGATGTTAAGAACACAAGTAAATGAGAGACAGAACCAAATAACAATACAAGTATTTAATTTTCAAGATTGCAGTATTTTGCTTCTCAAAGTACTTGAGATAGATATACTACATCCTACAGCCAGCTATACTTTGAAAGCTAGCTGGATACATAAGACTAGACAACAAAATCAAATGTAGAATCAAAAGGCAAATTGCCTTTTGACTAGTGACTATGACATGCCATAGCTCACATCCTAATATATTACTAAAAGGATAAAGTACATAAAGTAGAAAGCTCAGACTCAAGAACTAATGTAAAGTATTTCAAAAGCATGGATCCTTTAACCAACTTGTGAAAGTTGGTGAGTAAAATAGAGTTATAGCGGAAAGGTGGTCCAACTTTATGGAAAAATACAGAAGATAATAGATGTACATAAAAGTCTTTGAAGAAATCTATCTTCATAAAGTTGGCTTTGGCAGACTTTGTCTTTGAAGCTTTGGAATACTTCATGTTTACCTTCGGAAGATATTTTTCTTGGCTTCGGAAGATTTTATGCTTAGAGTAATTCTGATGTGAGGTGTAAAACTTCCGAAACCTTTCTACTTCAGCACTTCAGTGCATGCATGCAAAGAGACTTTGGATGCTTTTAATGTTTCTGACTGCATCAGACTTGTTAGAATCCTTACAAACTCCCCCTAGGCTAATGCTACCAAACATTTAAAGATCTTCATCAGTTGACAGTCCTCATAATGATTATGACAAAGCCCTTCTTCACTAGATGGTCAAGATCACTCTGACTTTCATAGTATCTTCTCATTTCAAAGAGATCATGCAGAGGCAGGTTGAATAAGTCTTGCCATGTGAAGACATTCACACCACCTTAATCTCTAATCACATGCCATCTTTTTGGATTTGTTGTGAAGGTCCAGGATAAGATGGGTCTCTCAAAAGCAAGAGGAGTCACTTGAATTGGAGTTGTTTGGGCTGCCCTTTGGTTGATCTAACTCATCCTAAGGTATGGAGTTGGATGGTTTAGACTTCTTCTTCTTTTTTGACTTTGGTCTAGAAGCCATCCTCTCCATCCTCTTTGATGTCTTTAACTGAGAAGATTGGTCTGCAGCACCTTGTTGATCAGTCTTGTCTTACTCAGTTGGGTGTTCTTCCCTCAGAGGTTCAGAAGGAAAGGGAGTTTGAGCTGGTTGTGGATTTGAAGATGAAGTTTGTTGAGGTTTAGTAGGAGGTCTAGGTTGTGTTATCTCTAAAGGTTCAACCTTAACTCCACTTCTTGAGGGACTTGGCTTGGTGGCGAGTGTAAGTTAACATGTTCTCCTCTTTTGATCTTCTGCTTGATTACCCTAATGTGCTCATCTGTAATAGATAGAGACATAGGGCCAAGTCTCCTTTTGGAGAATCCAAACAGCTTCAAGAAGCTCATCATTCTTTGTCATTCAGAAGACTTCTTCATACTCTTTTGAATGATGGCCCCTGACTTTACAACATCTTCCCTTAAGTATCTCTTTGTTCCTTATGTTCTTTGAGTACTTCAAGCTCAAGTTGTTTGAGATACTCAAACTCTATGTACTCAAAGGACAAGGGAAAAAGTGCAGATTCATGGTATAGACCTATGGCGCTCAGGTAGTTGATCATATTGATCTGATCAGTCTCCTTATCTACCTGAGGTTCTTGTGGAGCCAGAGCCTCTTGTGCAAGACTTTCTTGAAATGGGGGGAGAGTGTGTACATGCTTGTATAATCTATTTTATCTCCATTCCTCTTTGATTTGAAAAAGTAACATTGCATCCTCTGCTTCATTTCTCTCTCTTGACACTTCCACTTCAGCCAGTTCACTAAGTTATTCTAAGGGGAGAGATATAATCTCCTTAATGTCATACTTCCTGGTTTGCAGGTAAGTAATCCTGACTGCCATCAACTCATCATTTTGAGTGTTTGGTCTGGGGGCAGCCTTGATTGCAGCTTCTATGAATCTTGCAGACCCAGAGTAACTTCCTCCCTTTAGCTTCCTCTTCCTCTCTCTCTCCTCCTCCTCTATCTCCTCAGAAGTCATTTTCCTTTTCCCTTTGTCACTCACAGACCTTTGTGCCTCAAGGTGGAAAGAGCTTTGGCATTCATTATTTGTTGTAGCCTCCAAGCTCTATCCAGAGAAAGGTTGTGATACACGTTCACCAGCAGGTGCTTCAATAAAGGAATGAATTGCTGAAGTAGTTATAGGTGTGATAGGGCTGTCAGGCTCTACCACTGGGCCTTCAGTCAAGGTTTCCCCTTTGATTCCTTACAGCGTTCCTCTTGAGAGATCAAGGAATTGCTCTCTTGTGAGGGAACTTGAGGGGTTGTCTATGTAAGTCAGATTGACAGATTCCTCCTCAGATGAGATAATCCTAAAAGTGTGCAAATGGCGAGCTTCCTCTTCACCTATTTAAATTCTTCTAAGGAAAGAGATTTGGGTGGATGAGAGGATGACTTGGGTGGTTGTTTGGTTGATGAGGATTGGGTTCTTGTAAGGTTTTAGGTTTGAGAGTGGGTAGTTTTGGTGGTTGTTTTGGATTGAGTGGGTGAGGAAGTGGTAAGGTTAGTGATGTTTGTTTAAGGGTGTAAGGCTCAGAGGTTTATTCAGTTTTGATAGGGAAAGGGAAGGGGATAGGTTGGGATTGAGGTTGTGGTTACGAAGAAGGTGTGAAAGTCATCCTCTGTACTCGTCCGTACATCTCTTTTCTTCTGCCTGAGCATATGTCAGCTTTGATCTCACTAACAATACACTGTAGGGTCTTTATGGACATGGGTCCAACCTACCTGTCTGAGAAGCCATAAGCCCTATGATAGTCTTTCATCCATGCTTTGTCCCCAGACTTCTTCAGGGCTGGAAGCTCAACATCATCGTCCTTCTTCTTTCTCTCCTTCATCCTCTCACTGGAAGCCTTCTTTCTTTCCTTCTCCATTTGATCATGTTCTTTGTTTGCCAGCCATAAGATCATGTCATTGTTGTGTGGAGCAAGTTCATCAAGAGAGAATCCTCTTGAGTTTAGAAAGGCTATTCTCTCACTCCTTAGCCTTTGATCAACTTCCTCCTTTTTCCTCAAGTTTTCTTCTTCCAAGTCTAACCTTGCTGCTTCTTCTTGTTCTTTTAATAGCAGAGTTCCAATTCAATCAGCTCCTCTAATGGTAGAAGGAGCATATCTTCGTTTGCAGCTCCCATCTTGACAAGTCTGTCAATAACTTCCACTATTTTCTTGTTATTGACTGCCTTCTGGTTGGCTACAACTGCTTTGCTACTAGCAACTAGTAGTTTCCTGGAGGGCATCTTTTCAATTTCTCCAACCTTTCTTCCTATAGCAGTTCTTCCTTAGTCATCTTCCTTTTTCCTTTGACATCTATGGAAGCTTTAAATCTTAGAGGTTCTTGTTCAAAGGGTTTAGGCTGTTGAGTGGTTGTTGTAGCATGAGGTCATGATGGTGATTGAGTGATGGGTAACTTGAGAGAGTCCACACTAGTAACCTCAGATGCTAGTTCCAAGATTGCATCTGTGATGATAAGATCATCAGCCAAGGAGAAAAGTCCTTCTGTAGTTTCCATTTCGACTTCGGAAGATTGACATTGTTCTTCCGTAGCTTTGACTTTTGCTTTGGAAGTCTGTGGTAATACACTCTCTGTCCCAACTATTTTGGTTGCTAGGCCATCAACTTCCATTTCCCCTTCGAAATTAATCTTAGCTTCCATGTATATCTTAGGTTGACCAACTTCCTCAAAAGTGGTAGAGAGTGTGTTCAACCTCTGAAGCTCTTCAACTCTAAAGTAGGCCACAGAGATATCTTGTCCTGGATGCCATATAGAAGATCTCATGAGAAACAAGGTAAGAAACTTGTTTAGATCTTTTATCATCCTAGGATCCACTTGTAGGGTAACTGGAAGAGGCTCAGGGAAGACATCTAAGTGTTAAGAGGGATATCTGGAAGAGAGCTATGAGATAATTGAGCACTTGGACACCATGGATGTTTGTCTTTCAACATTCTCCCTCTTTTTGTAGCATCATCTTGAGTGCTAGATGAGCTAGAGGAAGAAGTCAGGAGACCTAAACTTGTACACAGCTAACAAACGTCTCAATCTGTTTCTCAGCTAGTTTAGCCCAGAGATTGTCAATCTCAAGTTGTTGAGTGGCGGACCTACTTTCTAAAGTCTTAACCCTGAGTTCAAGATTTGAGACTTTAGTGAGTAGGTTTTGAAGGGTGAGTTTTAGTCTTCCCTCATCTTTAAGAGAAGAATCATGGGGAGATGAGGCAACGTACCTTGTATTTTCATCCTCACCACCAAAAGTGGTTTCTTAGCACCCTAGTTTCCCATGCATAATGATGTCTCTTTCAGAGTCATTAGAATACATGGTTGTCATAGATTGAGTCTCAGCAATGTTACCATTGTCCTGAGGGCTCATTGAGGCACCTGCAGTAGTGGCAACTGAATCTACATAAGTCCCTTGCACTCTAGTGGGACTCACCTCAGTTTGCATATGCTGATGGGGGCTAGAGATTAGGGGTCTCCTTGGGATCAGTTGATCCTTGATGGGTGTTGTGAATCAACTTCACTGTCGTGAAGAGACATGAACTCTTCATCAGATCCTGTCAATAGGTCAGTGAAAGATATAACAGTTATACCTAATGACCGAGGACTTTGTTCAATATCCAAAGACATTAAGCCTTTGGTGGGGCTGTCCCTTTTTGAATGCTCAGGAGAGTGTAAAGACTCACCCTGAGGGCTTTTGGGTTGGGATTCGGGCTTATGGGATTGAGATTGAGAGACTCAATACCCATATTAAGGTGAATTGTGAAGTAAGGTGAGACCTCTAACTGACTGGGAATCCATGGTTCTACTCTAGTCTTTTTGGTTTGAACAAGAGGGGCTTGCTCAATCAGAGTAAACTGAGCAAGGTTCGTTTGCATCTCTAATATGTGTCTTTCATTGGGTGAGCAGGAAGATCTAGCAAATTGAGGGTAGTTGCTGGTGTGGCTTCATCACCTGTGAGGTGAACAGGGATGTCACCAGGAGCCATTGGCTCAATCATACCTAGAAAAAGTGAAGTCTATCTTCCAGTGAAGTTGGTTGACACTCTCTTTAAGATGGTCGGCCTCATTTGAGGGACATTTAGAGTAACTACACAGATAAGCTTACTCTGGTCTTACTCACAGTTGATTATGTGCTGGATGAACCTTTGATACATAAAGAATGTGTCCTTTTGAAGGTTTCCCATAAGGTTACTCAGCATAAACCTTGAGTAGTTAAAAGTGATTCTCTTCACCAATCCATGAACTAGGCATCCCAGTTCATATGGATTTGATCTCATCCCCAAGACTTGTTCAACAAACAATGAAGAACAACATAAAGTAGGAACTTCTAGTTATAAGAAAAATTGAACTTATAAACTTTAGACAATATTCACATCTCCACCGTATCCCATTTGAATATAGGTGTCGTCAAGGTTTGATTTGGGGAACTCAGTGGGAGCACCTTCATCATGGAGCTCCAGATGCTCCCGGATGACTTGTTCGGTAATGATTAACTCCTGGCCAGAAATGCTTGACCTAATAACCCTAGTTCCATTTAGGAGTACTATCGGACCATTACCCCAAAATTCTTCCATGTGATTCAAGTAACGGTGGGGTTCATAGTCAGAGCAATGAAGAAGGTACGTTGAGTAAGGAAGGAGATGATGTCTGAGAAGTCAGCATCCTCGGTAGAATCTAGGAGTGTGACTTGGTTGTGTTGAGGGTTGAGTGCCATTGTGAGAAAGAGGATGATGAAACAAGTTCGAGCAGGGTGATTTTTGGATGAAGGAAGCTTTGGACAATAATTTGTTAAAAAGATTAAAATGAAGAGTCGGGATTATTTATATTGGTGGAATGGTGGTTTTAGGGGTTGTGGATAAGGTGAAAAGATGGTTTGGGGTAAGATGTGACAGTGGCGGTATGGTTAATAACCATTTAAAAGATTCCGACATCATTAATAAAATCTTTTCTTTTTTACAGTGTAGGGCCCAAAGGTTTCCGTTACAGAGTAAGGTCATCTTCCGAAGGTAAAGTATATCCGAAGGCTTTTCTCTTCCGAAGTCAAAACTTACTTCCGAGGGTAAATAAATTTACTTCCTAGGGTTTTCTCTTGACTGCATTCACATGTGAATCCTTTGGATCAGCTTGATACCTTGCATACACACAAACACCAAACATAATATTAGGCCTGCTAGCAGTTAGATACATAAGTGAGCTTATCATGGATCGATAGTGAGTCTGATTAACAGATTTGCCTTCTAGATCAAGACCAATCTTCACTTTGGTATCAACTGGTGTTCAAATAGACTAACAATCAGCAAAATGAAACTTCTTCAGCATTGTTTCCACATATTTTGATTGTTTGATGAAAATTCCATCTGCTGTCTGTTGGACTTGCACTTCTAAGAAGAAGTGAGTTCTCCCATTGCACTCATTTGGAGTTTTTAATGCATTAGGTCTTCAAAATCTTTGCAGAGTTGCTTATTTGTTGAGACAAACATAATATCATCAACATAAATGTAGACTAGCAGCATGTCTCTTCCTCTTCTCCTTCTGAAGAGAGTCTGATCAGTCTTTCCTCTTTCGTGTCCATGTTCAAGAAGAAAGGATGATAGAGTCTCATACCACTTTCTTGGGCTTGATGAAGGCCATACAGGGCTTTGTCAAGCTTGTACACCCTGTGAGGAAGATCTGGATCTCAAAGCTAGATGGTTGACTCACATAGACCTCCTGAGCAATCTTTCAATGCAAGAAGGCACACTTCATATCCATTTGATAAACACTAAATTTCATGGACACAGAATATGCTAGAAAGATTATGATTGCTTCTAATTTGGCAACAAGTGCAAACACTTCGTCAAAATCGGTTCCTTCTTCTTGAGTGTATCCCTGTGCCACTAATCTTGCTTTATTTCTGATGACGATCCCTCTATCATCAGTCTTGTTCCTGTACAGCCATCTGGTACCGACAGGGTATTGTCCTTCGGGAAGATCTACCAGTTGCCATAATTCTTGCTTCTTGAATTGGATAATTGTTCCTGCATTGCTTCAATCTAGCTATTGTCTTAAAGAGCCTCCTTGATGTTCCTGGGTACTGTTTGACACAGAAAGCATGAGAACAAACAGATGTTTGCAATACTGGACTTGCTTCTTGTCACCCTTTCATTAAGTTCACCAATAATGGTTTCAACTAGATGATTCTTATGTTTTGATGGTTGGAATGGAGTCACCAGCAATGGTTACATCAAGATTGGAGACATTCCGTTCATAATGGTCAGAGGCACCTTCATCTTGTACTGTTAGGGAGTTATGAAGATAACCTGATTGAGTTTCTATGACTGCTTCAGCATCTGCAGTACATTGATTGCTTCCATCATTTGACGTTCTTTCTGTTTCAACTAGAGGTGTTGCTTGATCCTGAGTTATTCCTTCAACTGATGGATCTTCAAATGGTGAAGGTATCAAGCTTGGACCAACTTCAGTTGATAAACTTTAATTTTGTGATGATTTCCTCATGGGATCAACTTGTAGTGGAACATCTTCATTCAGATGTGGAGTGGATCATGGAGGTATCATTGGAAAGTCATCATTTTGTTCTACTCCTGAATAAGGTTCAGCCGAATGTTTGTTTCCTGCATCATACAAATGAAATTGATCAAATGATTTTATAAAAGAGTCAATATCAAACACCAGTCGGGACCATTGTAGATTTAGGAAATGAATGTTCCCTGATTGAACATTAGTTGATTCATCAATAATGTTTAGTCTAGGATTAAACACTCTGTAAGCCTTTGAAACTGAAGAATAACCTACAAAGAATCCTTCATCAGACTTGGATGAAAATTTCCCAAATAGTCTCAGGTGTTTATTATTAAGACATGACTACCAAATGACTTGAAAAATCAAATGAATGTTTTTTTGTGAAACATCAGTTCATAAGGATTCATGTGACTTTCTTTTACAATGAGAGTTCATTTTGCACAAAGCATGAAGTGTTAACTGCCTCTACCCCGAAGGTAATTGGTAGCTTAGCATCGGCTAGAATTGTTCTTGCTGCTTCAATTAGTGTTATGTTTCCTCCTTTCAGCTACCCCATTTTGTTAAGGAGTTCTAGCTATACTGAATTGATGAGTAATGCCTTTGGTTGCACAAAAAGAATTCAGATTTTCATTTTTAAACTCTGTGCCATTATCACTTCTTATTGTTTTGACCTGATGGTCAAGTTGATTTTCTATTTTAGTGATAAAGTCATTTATTATTTGGGATGCCTCTTTTTTAGGAAGTAAAGAAAACCCATGTGAATCTTGAAAATCATCAAGTATCACCAAACAATAGTTTTTCTTTCCAGTACTCATGACATTAGTTGGTCCAAACAGATCTATATGAAGTAGCTTCAATGGAGTATTGTTGGTGTTCATCAACTTTGGTTTGTGAGAGGTTTATGTTGTTTTCCTTGAGACACGCATAATAGTGGTCTGCAAAATGAAATTCTTTTGTGGAAGACCAATGACATGGTTTCCTTTAACCAATCTGTTCATGTTTTTAAAGTTTGTGTGTCCCAAACGTCTATGCCAAAGCTAAGACTCATCAAATGTTGCTTTTGATAATAGGCATGTTTCTTCTGTTGGTGTTGAAGAAATTCAGATTTAAGACATAAGTGTTATTCTTTCTCGGAGTCTTTGGAATAACCCATTCTTCAAAAATTGAAATCCAGGTTTTAGAATGTACATTAGTGTCAATAAAGTGAGTTGAGTATTTCTAATCACAGATCTGAGACACGCTTAACAGATTGAAATTCATTTATTGACAGTAGTTCACTCTATCAAAGCTCAACATACCATTCGTCATAGACCCTTCACCTGTAATTCTTCCACCCTGTGAATCTCCTCCAAATGCCACAGTAGTTCCTTGTATATGCTTGAAGTCATAAAGGAGAGAACGATCTCTAGTCATATGGCAGGAACATCCACTGTCCACGTACCATAAGCTATTAGACCTATGTGGATGAACCTACAAGCAAAAAGAACTAATTAGAATAGGAACCCAAGCCATAATGGTCTTGGGTTTCCCGTTCCTATTCATGATAGTGACCTCTTGGTATTTCCCTCTAAATTGTGGTTTAGATGGAGGTGTGTTGGGAGATTATTGGTAATAACTGGATTGAATCAACTCATCATCATCAACTAAAGAGTCAGAGGAGTAATGAAACCTTTGGTCTCCGTTTCTTTGTAAAAGTTTAACCTGTTTTTTGTTATCAAAAATTACTTTTGGTTTGGGAAGGTCAATGTTTGGTATCATTGTGTGATGTTTTTTTTGACCCTTCCATAATTCCTTCAAGTTGCTCCTGACATTTGTTAAACTAGATATCCTAGATTTATTGTTATGAAATGAGGTCTGATAGTGTGTTTCACAGCTGATGTTTTTGAGATGGGCTTGTTTTGGGGAATTCTCAATCCCATCTGATTGAAGTAACAACCAGATGTATTGTGATTGTTTGCGTCACACACTGAACAATATTTGTTAAGTAGCAATTTTTGGTGGAATGATTGTTCATGTCACAGATAGAGCAGTACTGGTTGAAAAAGCACTCTTCTGTTTTGTGATTAAACATGTTGCATATGTCACAGTACATCTTTTTGTTTCTTGAATCAGATTTTGGTTTGGTGGGTTTAGGTGATTTACCCACTCTCAATGGAGTTGTAGTATTTTGCTTAGGGAAGGAATCAAGATCAGGCTTATTTGTAGTTTTCTTAACAACCCTACTGTTGTTAACTGTTTTAGGCTGTTTTTGTTTCCTCAGCCCTTTCTTTACCTCTTTCTCAAACTGATATGAAGATTGTGGGTCAGACTGAATTTTAATTTCTAAAATAGGTGAGCTCTTATGTTTCTTATGCAGTGAAACCTTGTATGATTTGCTTGAATTACTTGGAGCTTTGCTCTCATTATCAGAACTGCTTTCAGCAGAAGGTTTCACTGACTTCACAAACTTTTTCTTTCCTTTTGAAATGGCTGGTATGAACTTCACAAGAGGAACAATATCCTTGATCGGGCTGATAGGTTTAATGACACTCACTGTCTTGTCTGCCCATTCTTTAATCTTGATTGGATGACCTAATCTGATTTTCTCCTCATTTGTTTCAATGTAAACATCAGTTTTGTTTTAAGGATTGGTTACTTGTTTTACTATATCTATAGTTTTAGTTTCAATTGTCTCATTGAGTGTAACAGACTCAAGCATGATAGTGTAGTTGTCATTATATGGTGGAGGCCATGAGTTATACCAATCCCAGACATGTCCTTGGGATCCTTTGGAGAATCAAGCATCTCTTGCAACTTGACTCAAGATAGTTGAAACTTTTCAAGTTTCACTTTAGTAAGTGTATGTTCAGCTTTAGATTGAGCTAACTTTTCAATCAGTTGCTCATTCTCAACTGCAAGAGTATAGTTTTCACCATGCAGTTTTTCAATGTCAGAGATGAGAGATTTTATTTTGATTTCAAAGCCTTTTATTTCTCCTTTCAGCATCTCTGATTTCACCTTTTCCTCTTTTATTTTATCTGCCAGTTTCGTGTTTTCTATAACCTTGCAGTTCAGCAATGCATTTATCACTACACAGGTTAGATTTTACCTTAGATGGCATGGGAGATGGACCATCATTGATGTGAGCCATGAGTGCATGATTATGAAATTGAGGCTTTACTTCCTCAGCATACAGGCTCTAGTCACATACTTCATCTTGTTTTATCACAAAGGCATTGTAAGTAGCCTTTTGTTCTTTAGATCTTGTATCATTAGGGGTGTTTGGAAGAGTTGCTGAGAATCTTGCTGATTGGGATGATGTTGATGGCCTATTGGTAGATGGAGATGCAATGAATCCAGTGGTCTTGACTTGATCCCTTGAGGAATGAAAATCATCTTCTTCAGTAATGAAGGCATTTTCCACCGTATGAGAGTCAGATGGAAATTTGTATGCTTCAACACTCTTGGTCCTCCTAGATTTCTGCTTCTTTCATCAAGCTCCAATGCTTCTATCTTGGCTATCATGATATCCAAAGTAGTACTCTCAAGATCAAGAGTATTTTTTAGCGTGGTCACATTTTGTTTCCAGCTTTCAGGAAGACTATGCAGCATTTTCTTTTTCAACTCCTTCACTTTGTAGGTGACTCCTATTATCTCTAAGTCGTTCACCAACTGTACAAATCAAATGGAGCTGTTTAGAGATAGACTCCCCTTTGGAGTGATGAAATGTTTCTATTTATTAACAAGTTTATCCTTGTTAATTTCAGCAACTTCACTACTTCCCTCACATATTATCAACAGTGCATCCTATACTGCTTTGGCAATTCCATACTTTTCTAGTCTTTTCAGCATATGCATCTTGAGTGCTTGAGTAAGAATAGAGTAAGATTTGAGATCAATCTTGATTTTCTTATAGTCATCATCATCAAGAGTCAAGTCTTCAATTGGGATTCTTGATGTTTTGTAGATGGCAGCTTGATCTGCAGACAGAGTAACCGGAATGTGTGGTCCTTTGCAAATTCAAATCCAATAATCTGGATCTACACCTGTAATATAGTTCATGAATCTAATTTTCCATTGTTTAATTCAGATTTATGTTTAAGCATTGGTGGTTTTGGAGTATGACCAAGTTTTGAAAAACTATGTGATTCCATTTTAACAGGGTGTTTTAACTTGTATAAATATAGATAGGTAAGTTTTAAGATCAATTAGTCCAAATAGTCCATATCATTCAACATATGCTTAGTAAATCAGATCTGCTAACGTTTCTTGGTTTCTGTCACAACTTTTGTTATATTCCTGTTCTTCGTATGAATCTGTAGGTTTTGTGTATAGTTCTTGAACGTGAGAACGTGTTGACAGAGGTTGTTTTAAGATTATTTTATGATGTTTACTAAGTAGAGGTGATAGAATACTCTATTAGCAACTCAATCACTAGATCAATCAATATCTATTCAGGTCTTGGGTAGATCTGAAAAAGAACCAAGAGCCAAAGCTCTGATACCATTGACTGGGTAGTGAGATTGAGATTCTCACTTAGAATCGAATATAATGATTGAGTTAATGATTGAATGGTGGAATCATACAATCAAGAAACATTCAATGCAGAAGAAATACTCATAAATGCTTGTTTGTATTGAAGAAGGTGATTGATTACAGTAAATGCTAAGGTTTGAGCATAAAGCAGTAATGATACACCTAGAGAGTAAAAGACAAAATATATTCTAATTGTCTATCAACAGTCACCTCATGTACGAGGTTTTCTATTCTATTTATAGGCTGACAAGATGCTTTTCACAAAATGATTCAATACCCCTGACCTATACATCAGAACTAGTCTAAGTCTTGCATTTCAGTTGGTTCATCCGCATTGACAAATGCGGATGAGTTGGACTTCATCAGCATTTCTTCTCATGCTGCCGTATTAGTAATTTGTTCATCCACATTTGT
This sequence comes from Flaveria trinervia, assembly GCA_025506515.1. NCBI lineage: Eukaryota > Viridiplantae > Streptophyta > Magnoliopsida > Asterales > Asteraceae > Flaveria > Flaveria trinervia. Next base: position 53,658 of record JACCIX010000188.1, read on the forward strand.
TAATGTGAAGGAACAATAACATAGTGCATTTCTCTGACTTATCTGCATTTGTAAATGCAGAAGAGTCAACCTTGTCCGCATATTCTTCTAAGTTATCCGCATTTGTAAATGCAAAAGAACAAAAACTTGTCAGCATTTGTTTTATGATTTCCACATTAACAAATGTGTTAAGCCACACTTGGTTCTTCTATCGGCATGATCTTCATATGCATTAATTCTTGGACTTGGGGGAATCTCAACAAAACAACCATCAACTCACCAATTGAATTGGCATGTATGATCCTTTCAGGGTCCAACACCTATCGGGTGAACAGGAATGTAACCAGGAGCCATTGGCTCAATCATTCCTAGAAGAAGTGAAGTCTGTCTTCCAGTGAAGTTAGTTACTCTAGTCCAACTGATAGTTGGTTATGTGCTGGATGAACTTTGGATTCATAAAGAATGTGTCCTTATGAAGGTCTCCCATAAGGTTAGCACAAACCTTGAGTAGTTAAAACGGATGCTCTTCACCAATCCATGAACTAGGCAGCCCAATTCATATGGATTTGATCTCATCCCCCAGACTTGCTCGACAAACAATGAAGAACAACACGAAGTAAGAACTTCTAGTTATAAGAAAAAGTGAACTTATAAACTGTAGACCTATTAACATCTCCATCGTATCCTATTTGAATATAGGTGTTGTCAAGGTCTGATTTGGGGAACTCAGTAGGAGCACCTTCATCATGGAGCTCTAGATGCTCCCGGATGACTTGTTTAGTAATGATTAACTCTTGGATAGAAATGCTTGACCTAATAACCCTAATTCCATTTAGGAGTACTATCTAACCATTACCCCAAAATTCTTCCATGTGATTCAAGTAAACGGTGGGTTTCATAGTCAAAGCAGTGAAGTAGGTAGATTGGGTAAGGAAGGAGATGATGTTTGAGAAGTTAGCATCCTTGGTAGAATCTAGGAGTGTGACTTGGTTGTGTTGAGGGTTGAGTGCCATTTTGAGAAAGAGGATGATGAAACAAGTTTAAGTAGGGTGAATTTGGGATGAAGGAAGCTTTGGATAGTAAATTTGGTAAAAAGATTAAAATGAAGAGTCAGGATTATTTAAATGGGTTGAATGGCGGTTTTTAGGGTTGTGGATAAGGTGAAAAAATGGTTTGGGGTAAGATGTGACAGTGGTGGTAAGGTTAAAAACTATTTAAAAGATTCCGACATCATTAATAAAATCTTTGCTTTTTACAGTGTGGGGCCCAAAGGTTTCCGTTACAAAGTAAGGTCATATTCCAAAGGTAAAAGTATATCCGAAGGGTTTTCTCTTTCGAAGTCAAAACTTACTTTCGAGGGTAAAAATTTACTTCCGAGAGTAAAGTCTTCTTCCGAAGGTAAAACTCTATCCGAAATGTGCAAGCTTCGGAAGTGGTGAAGATATACTTCCGAAACCAAGAACTCTTCAGAATATAAGCTTGAACTGAGAAAATTCCCTTCGGAAGATAATGAAAGATTCTTCTGAGGGTAATTTACTCTTCGGAAATACTTACACTTAGTCAATTTTGAAGAATTACCTTTTGTAACAGGGCTTGGATTGTATTTGACAGAAGAAAAGATACATTTTGAAAAGGTTTTTCAAATGAGATATATTAGTCAATGTTTATTATCCCAATAGCCGTAATGAGATGCTTAAATCTTTGTTCATCAAAGGTTTTGGTGAACAAATCAACATATTGCTCTTTTGAGTCAACTTTGACTAATTTAATCAGATTTTTTCACTAATATCACTAATGAAATGATACCTGATATCAATATGCTTAGTTTTGGAGTGCTTCACCAGATTTGCAGTAATGGAAAGTACACTCTTGTTGTCAATGTGGATTGAAGTGCTCATGAAGTTGAATACATAGTCTAGCATCGGATTTTGAATCCAGAGCAGCTAAGCACAACAACTTTCAACAATAATGTATTCAACTTCATCTTACAATCCTTCATATCAAATCACTCTAAGATATCAGAGACATACTTAGATTGATTGATAAAAAACCCTTCCTTCATCTGATTTACTTAAATTCCAAGGAAAAAGTCCATTTTTCCCATGGAACTCATCTCAAACTTTTTCTTCATAATGCCCTCAAAGCCTTTACATAATTAGTCATTTGAAGAACCAAATATGATATCATCAACATAGACATGAACGAGCAATATGTATTTCCCAGACTTTCTTATGAAAAGTGTCTTATCAATGGTTCCTCTAGTGTAACCATTCTCTTAGAGAAACTAAGACAAAGTTTCATACCACAGCCTAGGTGACTGGTGCAGCCCATAAAAAGTTTTATCCAGTTTGTACACATTGTTGGGATGCTGTGGATCTTCAAATCCTGGAGGTTGGTACACATAGACTTCCTTATCTATATCCCCATATAGAAAGGCACACTTGACATCAAGTTGGTAGATAGTAAAATTCTTAGATGCAGCATAAGCAAGGAAGAACCTAACTGTCTCAAGTCTTGAAACAGGTGCAAAAACATCAGTATAATCAATTCCTTCCTCTTGAGTGTATCCTTGAGCTACCAGTCTTGCCTTATTCTTGATTATCAAGCCTCTATCATCTCTCTTGTTTTGGAAAACCCATTTGGTGCGAATAAGTACTTGACCAGATGGTAGCAGACAAAGGTTCCAAACCTTTGGTCTTTTGAATTGAAGCAATTCCTCTTTTATTGATTCAACCCAACTATTATCTTTCAAGGCATCTTCTACCTTCTTGGGTTCCATCCGAGAAAAAAAGCATGAGTACAAGCAAACATTCCTATTATGAGATAGTCCCCTAGTTCTCACACCTTCGGAAACATTTCCAATGATGTATTCAACTAGATGAGTGTTTTGAATCCTAAGCCTTGGAATTACATCCAGTTGCATGGATAAATCCAAATTTGAGAAGTTTGGCTAAAAAATTTGAACACTTGGTCTAGCTGATCTTTCACACTCATTCAATGAGGACTGGTTGAATGAAGGAGAAACAGCATCAGCATCAATTGGCTAAGAAGTAGTATTAGCACTTGCTATTTCCTTCAACATACTACTTCCATCGGCTTGGTGTTGTATGTTATCAACTGATGAGTTATTAGGCTCAATTTGCTGGTAATAGGTTGAAGCTCCACTAGTTCTGGAAATGGTCATATGCTGTAAAGTCTACCATGGTGGGAGCTTGAGGTTCAGAAACTCTTGGAGAACTTGGAAGAGGTCTGGGTAACTCAAATAGATGGTCTTTATCAGAACCACTTTGAGTACCTATACCAGCAGAATTCTCACAAGATGGTTTAGAAAAGTTTGGAAACAATTCTAAGTCAAAAATATGATCAGGGCCATTCCCTCTAACACAAGTAGTGTGCTCATTGACAACAATGTTTGATGATTCCTCAAATTGTTGATTTTTAATGTCATAGACTCTATAAGCAATAGAGGTGGGGGAATATCCAACAAAGATAGCATCATCCAACTTCTCAGCAAATTTTGCCAAGTTGTCTTTTGTGTTATGTATGGTATAGCTGCTGCCAAAGGACCTTAGAAAGCCAATGAACGGTGCCCTCTTGTTCCATAGCTCATAAGGGGTTTTTTCATGTGGCTTAACAATTAGAACCCTGTTCAGCACATACCATGTAGTGCTGACTGCCTCTGCCCAGAATGTTAGAGGCAGCTTTGAATTAGCTAACATGGTCCTAGCAACCTCAATTAGTGTCCTGTTCCTCTTCTTAGCGACACCATTTTGTTGAGGAGTTCTAGGAGCACTGAATTGTCTGGTAATCCCTTTTAAGTTACATAGTGAGTCAAGAACATGATTCTTAAACTCAGTCCCTTGATCAGTCCTAATTATCTTTACCTTCTGATCACTTTGATTTTCAATTTTAAGAATAAAAGATTTTAAAGTTTCAGCTGTTTCATCCTTAGTTCTTAAAAACCCATGTAAATCTTGTGAAATGATCAACAATAACAAGGCAATATGATTTCCTTCCAAGGATCATTATTCTTATTAGACCAAATAAATTCATGTGCAATAAGTGTAAGAGGGTGATGATAGAGTTAACTTCTTTGGATTTGTGAGAGACGCTATGTTGCTTTCCTTTCAGGCAAGACACACAGTTGTCTCTACATAAAATTCCTTTTTGGGCACACCATGTACCAAGTTATTTTTAACCAATTTATTCATGGTTTTAAAATTCACATGACACATACATTTATGCCATAAGGCAGACTCATCACGATCAACTTTGGAAAGAAAGCATGTTACTTCACCAAATAGGGAAGCATTGTTCATATCTAGCTTGTACATATCCCCTTTTCTAGGAGATCTAAGAAGCACCAATTCCTAAGGAATTGTCATACCAGGTTTGAGGACGATGCACTCATGCTCTGTAAAAAGCATTTTATTCTTTTGATCAAAGAACCGAGAAACACTTTGGAGATTGTGTTCAAGCTGTTTAACAAAGTTCACTTTGTCGACTCTTAACAATCCGTTAGATACACTTACCAATTCCTAAAATGTATCCTCCGGTCTCACCACCAAACTAAACAAGACCTAAATCAAAATCTTGAAATTGTTGAAGTAGAGATATGTTCCCAGTCATGTGCCTGGAGCATCCACTGTCCACTATCCAAACATTATTGTTCTTGTCCTGTGAATGTCCTTGCACATAAGATAACATGTTAGTTTTGATTAGAAACCCATGCCTAGCTGGTCTTGGGTTCTTCCATTGATGATGACATAATTGAACCAAAATGAATTGTAGAAGATTCAGTTGATGTCTTTGAAGAAGAAGGTATGGCTGCAGCATCATGTCTGATCTTCCATTCCATCCCTTGGTTGATCAGTTTTGATGAGCTTGTTGAAGCTTGAGCAGCATGTCTTTTTTCTGAAGCTTCTTTGTTTTTGGAAGAAGCACTCACTACCTTCTCTTACAAAGTACCCTTCCTTTTGGAAGGTTTTGACGAAACTCTTTTGTTCTTTTGAGCTTTCCTTGGCTTGACTTTCGAAGCCATTTTCCCTTCGGAAGAATGAGTTTCTTCCGAAAGCAAGTTAGCTTTGGAAACCAGCTTTCCTTTTCTCAACACTTGAACCATGTGATACGGTCCAAATATGAATCTTTCCTTAGCTGCTTCCTTCTTAACACTATTTTCATAACGTGTGCTTGCTGGATTGTAATAACAATCTTTAGCCAAGTGATTTTGCAGTTCACACATTATGCGTGCAATGTTAATATTTGGGGATATTGAGGGCTGAGGTTTTTAATCTTCTCGGCTACCTCTAAAACCTTCCTTTTTGACTTCTGATCCTTTGGCAGGATATGAGTGTTGGTACTACACTCCTTTCTAGAATCTGAAGTATCTACCACCTAGAATCTAGCTGAAATGAAAACACCCTTTTGCCTTGCGTCAATCTTTAGTTCAGATTTAGCTACTTTCTTGGTGGTTCTTCTGGCTTCCTTTGTCTGGTTTCTTCTAGCTTTGGTGGATAAGGATTGGTCACCACAAGTAGAAATGAATTGATTTACTTGTTCCTTCCTTGTAGTGGTCTCCATGGTTGCATCATTCTTCAACTCATGTGAAGATAGATCAGCAGATAGGACCTCTTGCTCTTTAGTACCACACCTTGTTTGTCTAATAGACTCACAAGAGTGTGGTGGAGCAATTTAATTGGTCCCCAACACACCATTATTTTGATAAAAAAATTTTTAGTGGGAGGATGAATCAAGAATGGTTCGGAAGTTTTGCTCAAAGATAGCATGCTTCCTTGCTTGAGCCTCAGCTATTACTAGCTTGGCTTGAGCCTTAGTTAACTTGGATATTAAATCCTTGATTTGAGTCCTGTACTTAGTGTGCTCATGTTTTAAAGAAGATACTATTTTCTCTAACTCCTCAATTCTGTTTTTATAGTCTCGGTACATTTTAACCTTAGTAATACAGGTTGGAGTACAGAGATGGTCATATACCTTAGATTTGTGTGTTCTAGCCATGAGTGCTTGCGCAGGGGTGACATCTTGTACCATAAAGCTCCAATCAACTTCTTGTGCCACAACAGCAGTTTCAGTTGATTTTCCAACAGCTTTTGGTGTTGAAGGATGTGAGGAGGCATGAGAAGATCCCAGGTTTGATTTGGGAGCTTTGCGTTCCCTTGCAAAATGTCCCAACTCGTTACAATTGTAACATTTGGCATTTGCTTTATCAAACCTGAACTTGCTGCTAGTTGGGTTCTAAGGGAACTGCCTTCCAGTTCTTTTGAAAAACTTCTTTGCCCTGTAGGTTAATAGATCCATTTGTTGGACTATGTCCATGCATTCCACATCATCTCGACCAAAACATTCCAGATCTTCAAAACAGAACTAAAAATCATTAGTGTCCACTCCCTGAGACAAAAGCACAACTGTGCTGAAAGGGACTGGGTTGAGCCTGTTGAGACCTTGGAGTCTCAGGAATGTGATGTAAGGCCCAAAAGAGCTAGATGGCTCGTGGGAATATTATAGGTACTACTGAGTTTGAGGGGGTCTTGAGCCTTCAGCAACCATGAGAGCGTTGCTCGCATAAAGGCTTGATAGTCTCCTTCCTTGACAACCACTCTTGTTTTCCATCTCTACACGGTATCCATCTAGAATACCATATAGCTCAGTCACAGGGAGAGTGTTCAGATTCTCTGTCCTCTTGATAGAGACACAGTAGAACGTCCACTCATTTAGGAGTGCACTCATAAATTTCCTTATGAGGTCTCTCAATTCAGGAGTTATTCCCACAGACTGAAGGGAAGAGATAAGATTCATATACCTAAAGTATTACTCGTGCAAGGTCTCTCAAGCAATACGAATAAAGTTCCCAAATTGTTGCTTTAGTGATTCTTTCTTTGAATCGTTGGAGTTGGAGTACATAAGGGTTAAAGCATCAAACAGGTCTTTGGCTATCTGGCAATTATCAAACACTACCATAATGGAGTTGGGAATCGCAGTCAGTTGAACCGTCATTGCTTTTTCATCAATATCTATCCGCTTGAGATCTTCTTCAAAGTAGTCTTCTACTTCCTTCTCTATTATGCACCTCCTCCAGAAGGTGAAGCCACCTTTGGTTGTAGGGAGCATTGGCAATAGATTTCAACATGCTGATGTCTTGATATCTGATGAAGCCTTCTATGCGTCTGCTCCATTGTCTGAAGTTTTCTAGGGTGATTTTGGGTGCTTTTGTCATCGTTCCTATTTCAGATTCAGATTTCTAGTTAAGGACCATGTTTGAGTGTAGTAAAAGAGTGAGTGAACAAGAGGTTGATTAGGATTATTAGATTGCACAATCAAGAGCCTAAGAAGCTTTGATACCAATTGTAGGATTGGTATTTGTATACAACACAAGTATTTCTCTCAAATTCACTGATGAACACTCAAGAAGCAAAGTTCTTCTAAGAGTTGATTATAATATACTAAGTAACCCAAAGGAAACAAGATAGAATGATTTTCAAGATACTTGCATATATTACTTCTTAACTCAAAGTATTACAAGACTCTTACAAGCTTACTACAAGAGTTACAATAAGAAACTATATATACTACTATCTACAGTTGGATATACTTTGATACCAGTGGGAATCCTATAACTAAAGCAAATACTACAAAGTTATAGGTAAGGTATCTTAGATAATGTCTTTTCTAAGATATGGTAGTCATGACATGTCCATGACTTACCTTTTGTCACCAACTAAAGTTGGTAACTGTACTAACAAATAAAGTTGAATAGCGGAATAAAGTATCATCAACTACATGGCCTTTTGGAAAACACCATGCAGTATCAGAGGTCTTGCAGCGGAGTGTCAAAGACACCATACTTATATCCACTGGTCCATAGTAGTTACTTCATAAGGTTAATTGGATTTAGAAGAACTTGTTCTTCCGAAGCCACTTATACTTCAGAAGTGGCTACTTCTTCGAAGGCTCCCTTTGGACTTCATACTTCGGAAGTTGTGTTCTTCATTTCTTCTAATTGTTGAACTCTCGAAAGAGCAGAGACTTGGTCTTCGGAAGCTGAAGCTTATCTTCGGAAGTTCCTTGAGCTTTGCTTCGAAAGTTTAGCATATACCTTTGGAAGTGCTGAACTTGTCTTCAGAAGGACTTCATTAGTTGTACTCAAAATACTTTAAGTGTTTGGTTTTGGTTGCACCATCCTTCTTCTTGATCCAACATATACACACACACACACACACACACATATATATATATATATATATATATATATATATATATATATATATATATATATATTTGTGTGTTGGTGTGTGTCTTCAATTCAATTTCAAAACTTTACCATATCTAACCTAAACATCCCATTTGTTACTAAAATCATCAAATTAAGTTATATAGTCACTCAAAGTTTGGTTAAGTAAAGTATCATTATGTTTTTCGAAGTAGTTATCACAAACATTTCTAAATAAGAATTAACACTATTTAAACTAAAGAACTTAAATTAATCCAAGATGAAATTTTTCCATAAATAAAAAAATATAAAATACTCAAACAAAAGAACTTATATTAGACAAAACCGAGGAAAGCAAACAAAACATAGCCACTTATGGAAGACGAAACTTATCATCTATACATTGATGCCTCTGAACCATTGTTAACTTCATTAACTTAACTTAAAATAATTGTTCCCGAACACACTAGTTGAGTATTGAACCTCTAACCAATCAGGCAAATGCCTATTTCTTCTAGACCCATTGTCAACTATCCTAAGATTCATTACTATGAAGAACCAATAGATGTAAAGTAGTGCTCGAAGAAACTAGGTCCTCTAGGGAATCATAGTCAAACACAACATAGCCACTTAAAGGAATATCAATGGTATACACATGCATATTCTTAACCTAAATTGACAATGAAAATAATATTCAAACAAATCTAGATTTTGAATAATCTAAGAATAGTTAAGAAGTTGTAGCTCGCATAAGCGTTGCATACAATTCTTCAGATAATAACCAGGAAAGATTCTACATGGTAATAGATCATTTTATTCAAACCTATTTTCAAATTTGGAGATTGAGTCGGTCAATTTTATCCTAACATTTGTTCATTACCCACTATAGCATTAGATTGCAAACTAACTACTTCATAACCCAAGAATAATTACATTCAACAAAGGAGTATACTACCTACCAAGATCAAATATAGCCATACAAATCAGCAAAGACACACTAGTGAATATGATTGCATGTTAGGAGGGACTTAGCAGACTTCCAAGCCTTACCTTAATGGCTTACGAAGGATCTATCACAACAAATTTGGTTTTAGCTACTTTAAACCAATGTTTTCTAATTCAATAACATCTTCTAAAATGACTTAAGACAAGGAATCAAGTAGTTGGAAGGCTCAAGTCAAATATTAGAAGCACTAGAAGTCAGATCAAAGTGCAAGAGCTATCGGTTTTATTGTAATTATATTCATTGAATTTGTTTTTGGTTTTTGAGACTTGTTTTCATCATGTTTACTACTAGAACTTTTTGTTACTATTTTTAATCATCATGAGTAGCTAACTTGTTTAAATCTACTTAGATATAATGGTGATATGTAATTAAAAATTAAGTTTATTCATGATCTTAGAAGATTTTTAATGTTGATTATTGGTTAATGTTTCATGCTTGATCCTTGTGCTTGGTCATTGTAGAGAATATTTGAAGTGCCTGAAGCAACCAAAGTCTTTCTGCATGTATGCTGCACAAGCACCGAAGAAGAATGCTTCGGAAGTTTCACACATGCTACAGAAATATTCTAAGTGTGAAATCTTCCGAAGCCAAGACCAATATCTTCCGAAGCCAAAGATGAAGTCTTTCGAAGCTTCAGAGACAAAGTCTTCTGAAGCTCAACACTTGAAGACAGATTTCTTCCGAAGACTTTTAACAACATGCTTTATCTATGTACTTTTTCATAAAGCTGGACCCCTTTCCGCTGCAACTCTGTAATGTCACCAACTTACATGAGTTGGTGAAAATGTCCATGCTTTTGGTAACTGTACATTGAGGTCTTGAGTCTATAAACTTTCTACTTCATGTACATTATCCTTTTTCTATTAGATAAGGATGTGAGCTATGCCATGTCATAGTCACAAAGTCAAAAAGGCAATCTGCCTTTTTGACTCTACAATTGATTTTGTTTTGTGTCTAGTCAATTGTATCCGGCTAGCTTTCATAGTATGGTCGGTTGTAGGATGTAGTATAAGTATCTCATGTTCTTGCAACTTTATTCATATGCTTTGTAACACTTGTAATAGAATATTGAGAAAACAATATACTACTACCTTGAAAACCAACTCCTTGTGTATCTTGCGCTTGTGTTCTGTCTCTTAATTACTTGTGTTCTTAGTGTCCTTACTTGTGGTTAATCCAGTTGACTATTTGATTAAGCTTAGTTACTCTCCTCTTTGTGTTGTTGTGTTGTATTTGACCACCCTTCTACGGTCCTGCATTTGGTATTAGAGCACTCCAGGCTCTTAATATAAGATCTCAGCATCTTAAGATCCCTCACACACACAAATACTCAACTTTTCAAATGGTAGCCATTTCCAAGACTAATATGGAAACTAGAACCATGAACAAGTCCCCACTGATCATTCTTGATGACTTTGACACCCGGTGCCTAAGAATGGAAGGTTTCATCAGGTCTCTAGACTCAAGAATGTGGGAGTCTGTTGAGAATGGACCTTACATACCAAGTACCCCTTCTGTTACTAGTGCTGGTATGATCCCCAAGGCTGTGGCAAACTACTCTGATGAAGACAGGAAGAGAGTAGAGATTGATAAAAAAGCCATGACAATCCTTCAGACTGCTCTTCCAAACTCTGTATACAGAGGTTTTAAGAAATACAAAATAGCTAAGTAGTTGTGGGATGGATTGAAACTGATGTATGAGGGTTCCTCTGAAGCTAAGGAGAACAAGAAGGATCTCCTGAAGTAGTAGTTTGAAAACTTCACCTTCAAAATAGGTGAAACCATGACTCAGCAATACTTCAGGTATGTTGAGATTATGGATACCCTTGTGGATGGAGGAGTTCCTCTTGAGAACAAAGACATTGTAAGGAAGTTCATGTCCTCACTTTCTAGATAGTGGACACACTACTGTGTGGTGATCAAGAGGACTGAAAATCTCAAAACTCTCACTCTGACAGAGTTATATGGGATTCTTAGTGGCTACCAGATGGAGATAAACATGCAAGGTTCATGTGGCAACTCTAACAATGAAATGGGTTCAGCCCTTCATGTGGTTGAAAGGGATAGCATAGAACCCTAACATCATCTCATATGCTACCCTGACAACTCACCAAAGGTACCTTTCATCACCTTCCCAGAGACACCAAGGGAGAACTACACTCAAGGAAGCCCATTCCAAGAAACAATTTCTTCTCAAGCCTTTGTGTCTTCTAATGAAAGTTGTGACAGATTTATTTTCACCCTTGAAGATCCAGACTGTATCCATCCAGATGAACTGGAGTACATGGAGATAGTCCAGCAGATGGCTCTTTTCACTCACAGAGTCATAGGATCAAATGTACCAATCTGTGATGATGTATGAACACAATTCAAAGAAATACAAACAAAGTAATCAAATCAAGCAAGATATCAACAAAATTCACACTTTCATTAATATCAAGCAAAGACAATTACAAAGTAAGTAAGCAGTTCTAAATCTGTTCTAAAATTGTTGTTCTTATCCTCTCTAACTGCTACAAGTCTAAGCTATTTATAATGAAACACAAGGAACTAACAAATTACAAAAGTAGTCCCTATACTATTACAAATAGAAAAAAGACACATAAAGACAACATGCTAATCTTTCTAGAGATCTAACAATGCTCCCCTAAGATTTACATGGTCTTCGATCTTCAAAATCTTCAATCTTGTCTTCTTTTTATCTTTCCTTCAGCTTTCATCTTCAGTTTTAACTTCTTTCAACTTAGAATTTTCATCCTTTAAATTTTGAATTTCTTTATCAAGAGATATATTCATCTCTTTCAATATTTCATTCTCAACTTTTAATTCTTCAATTGTTGTTTAACCTTTTTTTAAAATTTATCTTTCCCTTCACTTTAGTCTCAAAACATAATCCAATATCTATTTTTCATCTTTTCAAAGAAGCATTTCCACTTGCAAATTTATAGGTTCATATTATCATTTTCAAAAGTTACGTTATCAAACTCACATGCACTTTGAACATATAGCCTCATCCTTTCAATTCGACATTTCAACTTTGATTTTGATTTTCTGAGAAAAACTCTTCCATTTATTACTCCTCGTAAACTTTTAAGTTTGAACAACTTATAAGTTTCCTAAGGTAACATAATAAGATCACACATCTCATTCTTACATTGCCTTCACACACAAAAAACATGCATAAAATCAAAATGAAAGCATAATCAAAATCTAGTATAAACAAAAGAATTAATGTCTGCTGTGAGATCATATCAATAAAGATCAACATATTAAAATAAAAAATGTGAATAGTCATAGACAATGAATAAATCCTGATCAAGTGTGTTCCAGGTCAGTGATATCAACACAAGATCTAAGGACAGAAAATGAGTGTTTTTGACAAAATATCAACTCACTTACTTTTTCATTTCTTGGATTGATTAGGGTGTATTTAGATATGACATGATGTAATTCATACAAAGTCTTCGAGAGCTGAACTATCATCAAGACATGCAAGAGAGACCACATACTCAACTTATTACCTGAAACATATGTATAACCAGAGCTCATGTTACTTAAATGAATAGAGAATGATCATGGATAACCATTTGGTCAGCTCAAACTATCCATTTGAATAGACTGTGCACATTGGCATCTTTTGCATCAAAGAGAAAATCCAGGTCTATAATGACTTACAACAAAGGATATCTCAGCACTTCAGGTCTATGATGACTCACAACAAAGAAGTAATATGATGCTTGTAACAAATCTCATGATTAATCACATCACCATCAGGTGTGAGTGGTGTAACTTAACAAGCAATCAATCTGATAAGCCAATACATCTCAAAAGTACTGAGATGAATACACACAAGCATAAAGATTTACTGTAATCACAAGAATTTACCTTTTCAGTATAGTAGCATGATATTGTCTACACATCATATCGGATCATGTCAGACTTTATTAATGAGTGAAATATGCAACTGATCTTACTAATGTACTATCATTTCTCACATATTGCATAAACAGATTCTGTTCTAAAAATAAACTGACAATTAGAAAAAGATTGTATTTTCGGAATTTTGATTTATACTTTTGTATTTGGTTTTTCTAAGAAAAAAAAACACACACATAAAATACAAACAGGCAATTAACATTGAGAGGATCACTTATGATGATCTTTAGAGAGTTCACATATGAGTAATAAGACCAATTGACTCCACTACATACTTAAACCATCCTCGTAGGAATGCTTTAGTAAATAGATCCGCCAACTGTTTTTCCGTTGCAATTTGAATCAATATGATGAACCCTTTTTCAGAGTTATCTTCGAGAAAATGATATCGAATTTCGGTATGTTTTGTTTTTGAATGTTGAACAGGATTAGCTGTAATGAACATAGCAGTAGTGATATCAATGTAAATATGTGTTTTAAGAAAATTGAACCCATAATCCAATAGTTGATTTTGCAACCAGAGCATTTGAGAACATCCTGCTCATGTAGCAATGTACTCAGCTTCTGCAGTTGAAGCAGAGACATTTGTTTGTTTCTTACATTGCCACGAGACTAATCGGGGACCAAGAAATTTAAAAGATTAAATTTCTTAAAAGATTAAAGTTCAACTATGAACAAAAGTTGACTTTGTCAAAGCTTATTATCCCATTTGATAATGTTCCTTCTCCTCTTATGTTTCCTCCTGCATCATCACCAAAGGCGACGTGTGTTCCATCCTTTAACTAAAAATCTTGTAACAAGGTAGGATTGCCTGTCATATGCCAGCTACACCCACTATCCACATACCATGTATTAAGTGGTCTTCTTGGGCGTACCTGCACAACAAGAAAATTAAGTTGAGGTATCCACCCAAGCCGAGATGGTCTTGGGTTTTCCAAATTTCTCAACAATGGTAAATTGTTTGTAATGAAGATTATTCAAATCAGGTTTATTCTTGATGAATTTACCAATCTTGTTTTAAAAATTGTTTGAGTTATTTTTTAGAACATTCATACCATTTGATTGATCAACTTTTGACACGTATTGATGACTAACCTTTTTATTAGTCATTCTTACAGATCTTGGTATGAATTGTTCTTGCACATTTTGTTTAGATCTCATATAATTGTTCTTTTGAAAAGATCTAAAACGTAAAGAAGGTTGATTAGTTAATTTTTAAAATCCATCAATTTGATTTCTCATATTGAGGATTAACATAACCTTTGCTCATGTTTGAATTTGCAAATCCTCTAGTATGTGATCTCTTTCTAAAACAACAATTTGCAGTATTGTGAGTCTTTTCATCACAATAAGTACAGTACTTGTTCAAATAACAATCTACTGTGAAATGATTTCTCATGTCACATATGTGACGGTACTTGTTCAAATAGCACTTAGTAGTATTATGATTTTTCATATCACATATTTCACAGTAGTTTTGTGGAGTTATAAGCAACTGTTTGTTAACTTTTGACATTGACACTATATTTGATTCATTTTTATATTTTGGTGTCAAATAGTTAAACTGTTGTTTTTCATTTTTCACATTTTGATTTTGTGCCCAATTATTTTGCATTTGTTTAACATGAACTTCCTTCTTGAATTCCTTAGGAAAAAATTTGCTACAGCAAAAGTCCTAGAATCTAAACTTGATTTTAGATCAGAGTGAGATTTGTTCATAGTATTTACCTTGTTGTTTTGAAAAGAATTCATATTTAACAAACTGGCTGACGGGTTTGCTAGAACACAAAATCCATGTTTAACCTTTTAAACATTCTGAAAAACGCAGCGGAAATATGGCTTTTAAAACGATTTTTAAAGCTGAAAATCTTATCTTCTATATGTTCATATGTTATGAAAAACAAACCCAAATCATGAGGATCATTCTTATGTGAATAGACAAGCTATGTCAATACATAAACGTACATAAAATCACAGCTTGAACAAGCTGTGACAACTACCTTGTTCCAGCACCAAATGTCGACCAAAATGGGATGTTTGATGCTTGTTCTTTTGGCCAAGACTTCAAGGAGGAGTCCTCAAGTGCTTATACCCAAAGCCTTGTGAAGCATACACAACTCTTGCTAGGGAGAGATCACCAAATCAAGACCAAGAAACTGCTTCAAAAGCTGTTGCCCAGTCGAGACCAAGAGGGAGAGGTTTTTAGAGTTTTTTGTCTTACAAAGTTGCATGTAATGTGTGTGGTCTATCAGATTTTTTGAGTCCAAGACTCAATTAATGTGTGTTGGTGGTCAAAACAAGTTTGGTCCAATAGAATGAGAGGGGAGGGGCGGCCAAAAAGGGGTTTAAAACCCTTTTCCCTCTCAAAACTATCACACATTAAAATGTCACTTATACTAGACATACAATTAATTGTATGTACAAGATATATAAATGTAATTACATACTTATACAATTAACCATTTAATTTATAAGCTGTAATTTCTCACTTAATATTTGGTGTCATCTAACTAATTTAAACAACACATCAAATAATATTGTTGAACAAAATATCCTAATAAGTTGTTCCCACTTACATGCAACTTATTTAGAAAACCCATTTTCTAAATTGGTGTAAATATTTAATTGCATGATCACATCATCAATTAAATATTTAATTGGTGTTTGCCAAGCTTGTTGTTGGGTATAACCCGACTTGGATCATAACGTACTAACCCATCAATATTCTAAGTGTCTTGGGCACACAGAATCCAACAATCTCCCACTTGCCCAAGATTCATAGAAGATTGATGCAAGCAGTAAATACCACCTAACAATGGTTCACTACCCTTAATACGCATGACTTGTAGCCATTCAATAACATCATCCCTTTCAAGTACCCTACTTGAAATGATTTAGGTGAATCAATCATCTATCCTTTTGTTTCAGATGTCATGTCAAATCCAAGAACACAGAATGATCATTTCTTGTTGATGTAACTTATCAGGCCTTAGACATCTAACTCTCAATGAATAAGAGGAACAAATTCCATCTTGACTACATATGTTTCTCACAGACACCTTATGTCATACCTGAATATACCCTGATGTACTGTCCACTATTTCAGAACAGTGAAGAAGAAGCTCAAGGTATAATACTTGGTGAATATCAAAACCAATATGTATCTCAGGTCGGAGGATATCAAATGATATTCGCCTTTACTCAAAATTACTTATGATCAATCAATAAGATTCCATGTAGTAAAATTTGAGATGCGGGTTAGTCCAATATTTGTATCCCACAAATATCTATGAACCTTGGTAGCAACCCATTGCTCTATATTCATCGTTATGAATATCAACCAATCCAAGTTCATAATAGTCTTACCTTCAAACTTGTTCCCACAAGTGTGAACGACTATGGACATTTAGAGTAAACATTTTACTCATGGATTAAACATGCTAAATTGGAATATTATTTGAAACATTATAACCAAATAATTTTATTCAAATAATAAAAGTTCCACATATCCAAATACAAAATTATAGATCAAATCCAATCACTAGAATATCGAAGTCCCATGGCACAAGTATGACATTCATGCTTTGCCTTTTCAAGGAGCTTCGTGAGAGGATCCGCAACGTTTTGATCCATGTGAACTTTGCGAATACATATCTTTCCCTTTTCAACTTCATCTCGTATGTAGTTGAATCTCCGCTCAATATGCCTGTCTTTTGATGAGCACGGGGTTCCTTGATTTGTGCAATCGCACCCTCGTTATCACAAAAGATCTCTAGGGGGTCCTGAATGGAGGGGACAACCGCTAGATCGGCAATGAATTTCTTTAACCATGCAGCTTCTTGAGCTGCCAATGAGGCGGCGACATATTCTGATTCTGTAGTTGATAGAGCCACCACATCCTGCTTGGAGCTCTTCCAAGAGACCGCTCCTCCATTCAGAATGAAAATGTATCCCGATTGTGACCGTGAATCATCACGATCGGTTTGGAAACTCGCATCCGTGTAACCTTTTACAACGAGTTCCTCGTCACCAGATCCATAGATCAGGAACATATCTCTTGTCCTCCTTAGGTACTTAAGTATGTTCTTAACAACCATCCAATGACTGTTTCCAGGATTCTGCTGGTAACGGCTTGTCATGCTTAAGGCGCATGACACGTCCGGTCGAGTGCATATCATGGCATACATGATGGATCCTATAGTAGATGCGTATGGGATTGCCTTCATTTTATCTTGCTCTTCCTTTGAGCTTGGACATTGAGTCGTACTCAATATCGTTCCTCTTTGAATAGGTACGGTACCTTTCTTAGAATTCTCCATCTTGAACCTCTTCAAGATTTTATCAATATATGCACTTTGATTCAAACCAATCAACCGCCTTGATCTATCCCTATAGATCTTTATTCCTAGAATATAGGCGGCTTCACCAAGATCCTTAATGGAAAAACAACTTCCAAGCCAGTTTTTTACACCTTCCAAGGTCGGAATGTCATTTCCAAATAGCAGTATGTCATCAACATACAATACTAGGAAAGTTATTGTGCTCCCACTAGCCTTCTTATACACACAGCCTCATCAGCGTTTTTGATGAAACCAAATTTCTTTACTTCCTCATCAAAACGGTGATTCCAGCTTCTCGATGCTTGTTTCAATCCATAGATTGATTTCTTTAACTTGCATACTTTATTAGGATGTATTGGATCGACAAAACCTTCAGGCTGAACCATATAGACATCTTCCTCAAGGTATCCATTTAGGAAAGCGGTTTTGACATCCATTTGCCAAATCTCATAATCATAATGAGCAGCTATGGCAAACAATATCCTTATAGACTTTAGCATCGCAACAGGTGAGAAAGTTTCATCATAATCAACCCCTTGAGTTTGAGTGAAACCCTTTGCTACAAGTCTAGCTTTATAAGTATCCAAGTTTCCATGCATATCGGTTTTCTTCTTGAAAACCCACTTACTTCCAACTATGTTGGAGTTAAGAGGTGGTACAACCAAGTCCCATACTTGATTGTCATACATGGATTGCATCTCAACGTTCATGGCTTCAAGCCATTTGTCACAATCCGTGTTGGACATTGCATCATGGTATGTGGTTGGTTCATCAGAATCTATCACATAGCATCCATCCATGAAAAATCCATATCTTTCTGGTGGATTACTTTTCTACCACTTCTGCGAACGTGTTTGTGTATCGATCAACCACTTGATCATCCTCACATCCTCATGTTGAGTGCTAGTTTCAACCAAACGTGCATCGGGCTGTGGTTCTTGATCTTCCTCAAGATCCACTGTTCTACTGCTAGCTCCTTCCATAAGGAACTTTGCTTCTAAGAACTCACCCTTTCTGGCAACAACACCTTTTGTTCCATTGGATCATAGAAATAATATCCCATAGAATCTCTAGGATATCCAATAAAGATACACTTGGTGGATCGGACATCCAATTTGTTTGGGGTGGGAGTCTTAACATAAGCCTCACATCCCCAACCCTTAAGTACGATAGGGATGGAACTCTTCCATGCCATATCTCAAAAGGTGTCCTTTCCACCTTTTTGGTTGGGGCCATGTTTAGAATACGGGCCGCAGAGAGCAAAGCGAAACCCCAAAATGATAGAGGTAATGAGCTTCTAGCCATCATAGATCGGACCATATCCAATAAGTTCGATTCCTCCTCTCAGACACACCATTATGTTGTGGTGTTCCAGGTGGAGTGAGCTGTGAGACAATCCCACAACTCCTAAGATGATCTTGAAAAGCTTCACTTAGGTATTCACCTCCTCTATCGGTACGGAGAACTTTAATTGACTTGTTGAGTTGATTTTCTACTTCATTCTTGAAGATTTTGAACATTTCAAAAGCTTCATCTTTGTGCCTTAATAAGTACACATACCCATAGCGACTATAATCGTCGGTAAAGGTAATGAAGTATCTTTCACCATTCCTAGTCATTGGCTTAAGAGGACCACATACATCCGAATGTATGATTCCTAATAAATCCTTTGCCCTTTCGGTAGTCCCATTAAAAGGTGCCTTAGTCATCTTACCTTGTAAACAAGATTCACAAACATCAAATGAATCATATTCATTTGTTTTTAAAAGACCATTCTTTTGAAGTGTTTGTAAACGTTTCTTGTTTATATGGCCAAGACGACAATGCCAAAGATAGGTATCACTTAAGTCCAACATGAGTTTCTTGGTGTTAGTTTGGTACAATGAACTATTTAAAGTATTTTCATGAACCAATTCATAAATACCATTAATGGGAATAGCTTTAAAATAGAACATTCCATTAAAAGAAACATGGATATTTTCCTCAACGAATGATAATACATATCCAAATTGTTTTAACAGGGCTACAGAGATAATATTCCTAGTCAAACTAGGAGCATACAAAACATTGTTCAAAATTACTTCCAAACCATTTGGAAGTTTCAAGATGTAGTCACCACGGGCTTCTACTTGAACTTTAGCCCCATTGCCCATGTAGAGGCTCACATCCCCTTTCTTGAAGTCACTACTTCTTTTGAACCCCTGCAACAAATTGCAAATGTGAGTTCCACATCCGGTATCTAATACCCATGTGTTAGAGGATATCATGTTTAAATCAATATGGATCATGTATATTGTACCTGAGGTCTGCCCGGCATCCCTCTTCGCTTTCAACTCTTGGAGATGGACAGGACAATTCCTTGCCCAATGTCCAATCTCCCCACACTTGAAGCATGGGTCATTAGTGGCAACCTTTTGCCTTTTCTCTTGTGGTTTGGGTGGCACCCTTGCCACCCCTTTCCCTTTTCCCCAAGCGGTCCCTTACCCTTGGCAACCTTTGCCTTGGGTGCGGGATGAGGCCTTTTATTGTTCCCACCTTCATTGATGGTGAGAACGGGTAAAACCCTTTTACCCATGGCCGCCTCGGCCGTTTTGAGCATTGAGTGAAGCTCACCAATGCTTTTGTCCCAAGCATTCATGTTGTAGTTCAACACGAATGTCTCGAACCTCTTGGTAAGGCCATTGAGGATCAAATCCGTGGCCAATTCCTTCGAGACAGGACAATTAAGCCTCTCGAGGCGGTCAATGTGACTTTTCATCTTAAGTACATAAGATGAAACAGATTGGTTGTGTCGTCCATACGACATGCATGGAGCGCTCGAACCGTTTCGAACGCTCAACCCTTGCTTGCTGTTGGAACGTTTCCTTCAGCTGGGTTATCATGTCATAAGCCCCGTGGTGTTCATACTCCTTTTGGAGATCTGGAGTCATGCTCGCTAGCATGAGACAAGACACTTGGACGGAGTCCTCAGTGTATTTCAGCCAATCATTAAAGGCCTCCTCATCATCCTCGCTAGGGATCGGGGACAGGGTCGTCTAAAACATACGATCGTCTCTCTTGCTTGAGAACAATTCTCAAGTTTCGATACCAATCGATGAAGTTGTTATGGTTTAGACGTTCCTTTTGGAGGATCGCTCGTAGGGATTGGTTGGACGCGGATGAGTTATCGGAATTATCATTATTAGAGGCCATCTACAAAATTTAACAAAGTTTTATTTAGTATTTTCGATATTGTAATTTTAATAACAAATGTCTTACAAGACTTTTCATATTAAAATCTAGAACCCAATATTACATTTAAATTGTGGTTAGGTGACCTTTATCCCACGTTTTAAATTAATAAGGTGGTCAACGTTTGACGATTGCAACCATTTGCAACTTTTAGAGGTATGGGATCGACTCTTGAACATCATATGTAAAGTCGGCATGAAAATCCCATCACACCATTTGGAAACCACATTGTAGGTGATCCATTTAATATTGTTTGCAAATCAAGACATCCTACTTACACCCACGTGTGAGTTTGCCAAAACAAATGGTTAGGTGACCTTTATCCCATAAGTAAGGCATTCTCACCTCAAATCACAAGTTCCCTCAAAATGGTTAGGTGACCTTTATCCCACTAAGAGTTCCCAAGTGACTCAAGTGTTGTGTAAAAGGACGGTGTTGATCTCGTTTAAAATATTAGAGATTTCTTAATTCTAGTTTAGTAAATCCTATGTACTTGTATTTGCATGCTTTCAAATACAAGATACCCTATGGTTCTTTGATTAAAACCAATTTTAATCTTTAAAGTCATTAAACCATTTTAATTACTTTTATTAACTTTTAAGAACCAACAATTTTCAGCTTGTTAAGTTTGTAATGAGTTTGTAATGAATATCCAAGTACTAACTAAACAATCAAACAACAAACAATCAAACAAGCAAATATAATACAAACATGAGTGCATAACCATAGCTACTAAGTTGACAACACTTGTTTGCCATCACAAGTGTTGTCATAAGGTCTTTTCTAAGGTTGAAATCAACACTAATCCAGGTCATCTTAGACCTCACTTGAACTTGCATCCATATGCTTCAAGTTCCATGTCTTTGATGTCCATCTTTGGGTCTTGAACTTGTGCATCTTCCTTTTACAAAATTGTATCCTAATACATTTTTCTAATAAAAGCACCTAATCTATTACAAACCCAAATGAATGAATAATTACAACCCAAATGAATGAATAATTACAACCCAATTGAATGAAAGAATACAACCAACACAAGCATCCAAACATCACAAGGTCAAAGGCTAGGTTATGCACACTATCATCAAATGACATAACATCAAAACATATAATGAAACCCCTTTTAAAACCACCAAATTTCAGCCAACATAAACTGAAATTTTTGGTTTTAAACATTGTCTAAACAATCAACACATCAAATATGTATCTTTCAAGATCTAATCACTAGCATGTGTGATACGATCTTGAAAGTTGGGGAATCATTCAACCAAACAATAACAGCCCAAAATCAGTCTATAACTAGTTTATATCATGCTTTAAAACCAATTTTAAAGACAAAACAAGCAAGTCATCCACATAACCGGCTCTTGATGCCATTGACGGGTTTGCTAGAACACAAAATCCATGTTTAACCTTTTAAACATTCTGAAAAACGCAGCGGAAATATGGCTTTTAAAACGATTTTTAAGCTGAAAATCTTATCTTCTATATGTTCATATGTTATGAAAAACAAAACCAAATCATGAGGATCATTCTTATGTGAATAGACAAGCTATGTCAATACATAAACGTACATAAAATCACAGCTTGAACAAGCTGTGACAACTACCTTGTTCCAGCACCAAATGTCGACCAAAATGGGATGTTTGATGCTTGTTCTTTTGGCCAAGACTTCAAGGAGGAGTCCTCAAGTGCTTATACCCAAGCCTTGTGAAGCATACACAACTCTTGCTAGGGAGAGATCACCAAATCAAGACCAAGAACTGCTTCAAAAGCTGCTGCCCAGCCGAGACCAAGAGGGAGAGGTTTTAGAGTTTTTTGTCTTACAAAGATGCATGTAAATGTTGGTCTATCAGATTTTTTGAGTCCAAGACTCAATTAAATGTGTGTTGGTGGTCAAAACAAGTTTGGTCCAATAGAATGAGAGGGGAGGGGCGGCCAAAAAGGGGTTTAAAACCCTTTTCCCTCTCAAAACTATCACACATTAAAATGTCACTTATACTAGACATACAATTAATTGTATGTACAAGATATATAAATGTAATTACATACTTATACAATTACCATTTAATTTATATAGCTGTAATTCTCACTTAATATTTGGTGTCATCTAACTAATTTAAACAACACATCAAATAATATTGTTGAACAAAATATCCTAATAAGTTGTTCCCACTTACATGCAACTTATTTAGAAAACCCATTTTCTAAATTGGTGTAAATATTTAATTGCATGATCACATCATCAATTAAATATTTAATTGTGTTTGCCAAGCTTGTTGTTGGGTATAACCCGACTTGGATCATAACGTACTAACCACATCAATATTCTAAGTGTCTTGGGCACACAGAATCCAACACTGGCTGACACAAATTTTATCGGTTGCCTGATTTGTTGCTTTGATCAACTTTTCTGAACTCTTATTTTGTACAGATTTTTTTTGATATTCTTTTTCAGATTCAACTTGTTTTAGATTATAGTGTTTGAATCTTCTGATGTTCCTACCTGTTGTTTATCTTTATCTTTGCTTTGAACTTTCACTTCTTCTAATACAGAATGAATTTGATCATAAGTGTTTTTTTTGTTTAGGTTCATATGATTTTATCTTGATTGGATGACCATTTTTAATCTTTTCTTGATCATTTTCAACAAAATTTTTTACATTTTCCTTTTCTTCTTTTGAATTCTTGTTTTTGTCCTGAAAAGCTTTAAGTTTAGCTTTATTCTCAGGAGAATGATCATGTGTATTAAAGTTCTCTGGTAAAGTGTTTGTAATTGATTCAGGCATAGGCTCATGAGTGAAACCTAACCCTGCTTTCTGTTTATCTTTTCTCTCACTTACCAGTTTTTCTACAATCATTTTTGAACTTTTACCAGTTTTTCTACAATCATTTTTGAACTTTTTACTTTATCAAGATCCATTTGAGTAGCAGCATGTGCTATCTTCTCTTGTTCAAGATTTTTGGTCAAATCTTCCAATTGTTTAGAAACAATTTCTAATTCTTTTAGTGTTTTGTTCCGTAAAGTTTGCAGAGAAATAATCTTTGATCTGCTATTTTATGATCAGATTTTAGTTTGTTATGCATTGATACTTCTTATTTTAGTTTCTCACAGATTTTATATGAGTAGTTTCTATAGTATTCAACATGTTCATAGCATGATTTTATGCAGAGTTTTTCTCTCACTTCAGATGGGATTTCAGGGAATTTTGGAGATAAGGTTTTAGATTTTGAAGATGAAGTGTCAACCTTAGGTTGATCAAACTGTGCCATTAGAGCTACTTTATCTGTATCCTCCTTAGAATCAAATTTGTCACTCCAATCATAGTCATGTTCTTCATTCTCACCTTCCACCTTTGGATCATTATTTTCTGACCAATCTTCTCCCTCTGATACAAGAGATAAACTTGATGTTAAATCATTAGTAAACTGTTCAGCATATGCACTCCAATCATAACCATCTTTAATGCTGACTACTAAAGCATTTTTGGTTTCATCAGTGATTTTGTTTCATCTTTAAGCTCAGGCATAGGAAGACTTTGATAAGGCTTTTGAAAAGTCTTCTGAGCTGGTTGAAACCTTTGATTGCTAGAACTTGATTGAGCATTTCCTCCATTATTCCTTGGAGCTTTGCATTCTCTCGAAAAATGTCCATAACTGTTACAGTTAAAACACCTTGATTTTGACTTATCAAACCCAACAGTCTTGTTAGCACTTGGCTTGTACTTCCTGTTGACATATGAGTGTTTTTGTGTCTTGTAAATAGTCACCACCATCTGCCAGTTTAAGTCCATCTCTTCAACATTTTCATGATCCATTTCAATTAAATCCTGCAAAACAAGGTCTAATTGAGTTAAATGGCTATCTTGATGTGCTTGAAAACTAGCCATAAATGCAGTGAATGCAGTTTTAGACTCTTCATCCTCTAATAGGATGTTTATCACATCTTTAACTTTGCTAGATTTAGCAGAGTTAGATGAAGAAGTCTTTGTTTGAACATTAGATGTTTGAGACTGAGATTTAGGAGGAGATTAAGAATGAGAATGTGTTGTATAAGCAGGAGCACTAGTAAATGATGAATTAGTGAAAAATCCTGCTCCAACAAATAAATCTCCCTCTTCTTCTGTAATTTTCTCACTTTTTGCCATGAATGCATTTTCAATAGTGTTTGCAGGAGAAGCAACAAACTGATACTAAGACATTGATGCTGCTCTATCATTATTGCTTGAGCTTTCATCAATCTCTACTGACTCAATCTTGGTAATGAGTAGATCTAGATCCATAGGGAACTTCTCAGTATGTTTTAGTAAGGTTACTATTTGTGTCCATGATGAGGGTAAAGCATTGAGTAGTATAAGATTTAGATCTTCAAGATCAGGCTTAATACCAGCTGTTGACATCTTAGTTGTAAGTTGACCAAATCTGTTCATCATCTGATTTATGGTTTCTCTAGGCAAATGTTGAAACAATTCTAATTGCCTTTTCAACTTTTGTTTCTTGTGATTTTGAATCTCCTTGCCTCATTCACAAATGGTCTTTAAGGCTTTATACATGGTGTATCCAATTTGATATCCATCAAGCCTTGCAAGAACTTCCGAAGGTAGTCCTTTACACATCAAGGAATATGCTTTGATATCATTCTTTACTCTTCTAAAATCATCTCCTTGAAGACCATCTTCAGGATAGGGTTCTTGAGAATCTTTAGTATAAACAAACCCTCTATCAGCCCCTTAGTGATTATAGGAATGTATGGTCCTTTGTCTATAGATTTTCAAAGATTAGTGTCAATGGAATTTAAATGATGTTTTAACCTAAGAGACCAATTTTTGAAATCAGCTCTATTTTTAAGTTTTGGAACTCTATTTTCAGAATCTTCTGATTTCACCATTCTTATATTTTTGTTGTTTTTCTTAGATTTTGAATTAAGAAAAGAAATGAAAAAGTTTTTGAAAAATTTTCTTAAAAATATTCTATGTATCAAGGGTGATGCGCTTGAACAGTAATCAAACTCACAAACAGTTAATGCGCCTAAGTTGAGAGACGTCTAAGGGAATGCCTTAGAAAAATTTTCCAAAACGCCTAAGTTGATTCGTTTGAATAGTAGTAAAACGACTGAACAATTATAATGTGCCTACACAGTTGTAATGCGCCTCAACAGTTGTCAATCGTCTAAACAGTTGTAATACGCCTCGCAATGATAATACGTCTGGACTTTTAGTCTTTAACAGTAGTCAAACGTCTAAACTAAAAATGCCTAAACAATGTTAATGCGACTAAATAGTAGTCAAACGCCTAACACTTAGACAATTTTTCAGCAAACCTCAACTCTAATGCGCCACATTCATCATATTCATATGAATGTAACTAACTCAAATTTTCTGAAATTCTTCAAAAAGTTGATGAATTGGATTGAAACATTCCAATTAGACATGTTTTATACCGATAATCATTCTTCTAACATCAATTTCGTTCAATATCAACAACAAATTAATCAATTTTGTAATTTTCAGTTCGACAAATAGTGAACTTTTCGAACACAAATTCAACAAATTATCTCGAGTTTGATGAACTTAACTGCTGATTATGGTTTAAAAAATGCTTCTGATGATGAAACACATCTGAAATCCACAAATTTTCAATTGAATTGTCTATCAGTCACTGATTTAGTGAACTTTTTGAGTTTGAAAGTTCGACAAAACCTCAAAAATCACTCAACCAACAGCTCTGATACCATTTGATAGGATCAAATGAACCCTGATAGCATTTGATAGGATCAAATGTAACAATCTGTGAAGATGTATGAACACAATTCAAAGAAATACAAACAAAGTAATCAAGTCAAGCAAGTGTAACACCCCAAGTTTCTATTTAAACGGAAGGAAAGAAAAGTAAATAGAAAGAATACAAATTGTGCACAAGTGGAGGGGGATAAAGTGTACAAAGTACAAAACCTTATTACTTTAATGTTTAAAGGGGGCATGGTTGCCCATTTCTTCTTCATTTCTTCAATCGGCTGAAAGGAAGAAGAAGAGAGAGAAGCCCCGGTTCTAGAGAGAGAAAGTGGAGAAGCAGTTTCAAAGGTAAGTCTTCTCTTATATGAGCTCGGTTTCAGCTGGGTTTCGAGTTCTTGACCGAAGTTCTAGTTGTTTAGTGTTTGTTTTCGGGATTCAAGAGCTGAAGCAAAGTTGGGTCTCAAACTCGAAGTGTGTTGCTCAAAGGCTGCTCAAGGTGAGTTTCTAGAACCCCTCTTTTACTGATTTTCAACTAATTTGGGGCTATTATGCATACTAAGTAAACATTTTGAAAGAAACCGTGGGTTTACAGATTTATGTTTTAAATGATGTATGTATGTATGTATGTTATAGTGATGATTATGGGTTAGTGATGATGTTTAGCATGCTTAGATGGCCTTAGTATGTTAGATCTATGCTTGGGTATCATTATAATGATAATCAGGTGATGTTAACGAAGAAAATATTAGAAAATGTTCTGATGAACATGAACAGTGGTCCATGCGCCCAGAGGTGGCTCATGCGACTAAACAGTGGCCCATGCGTCCAACATGAGTGGCCAAACGCCTAAGTGTTGGCCATGCGCCCAAGAGTGGGTCATGCGCCTAAACAGTGGCCCATGCGCCCAGCATGTTGGCCATGCATCTAAGTGTTAGCCATGCGCCCAAGGGTCAGTCATGCGCCTAAACAGTGGCCCATGCGTCTAAGTGTTGGCCATGCGCCCAAGTGTTGGCCATGCGCCTAAATAGTGCCATGTGCCTAAATAGTGCCATGCGTCCAAAGTGATGGAAGCGGCTAAGTGTTGGTGATGCGCCTGAACATGTGCCATGCGCCTGAACAGGGCAGAAGCGCCCAAATAGTACCTATGTGCCCAGATTGTTTTACACTTAGAATTTTTATGCTCATGCACGTGGACGGTCCCATGCGCCCAATTTGAACTTGAGGTTTTCTAAGTGGCTTTTAAGGGGTAATATGGGGAAATAGGCCTGGTTATGATGTGATGGCTTATGTTTGATGGGTGTTATGCATGTATGATGTTGCCTATATGGTGATGGTGTATGTTTATGATTATGTGTATGTTCCTTATTATGTATGTATGTCTTCCCTTGGCTTTGCGTTGAACATTAATGAATGTAATGAAAATATTATGTAACGTAAAGTGGAAGATAATGAAAAGTGGAACGTAATGACTGAATGCATGCATTAATAAAAGAGAAAGTATAGAAAGGCTTGTAAGCAATATGGACAGAGGTGCACGGCTCTAAATGCCTGAAGCTCTATCACGTGAGGTTCAGCAAATCCTAAAGTGTGCACGCAAGGGTTCCAATCTTGTGACTGACCTTCGGTGTTGTTACCCATTTCGATGGAGGTGTTCTTACCCATTTCGGTGGTGTGTTACACATTTCGGTGGGGGTGTTACCCATTTCAGTGGGGGTGTTACCCATTTTGATGGGGGTGTTGTTACCCATTTCAGTGGGGGTGTTACCCATTTCGGTGGGTGTTTTACCCATTTCGATGGGGGTGTTGTTACCCATTTCGGTGGGGGTGTTACACATTTCGATAGGGGTGTTGTTACCCATTTCGGTGGGGGTGTTACCCACTTCAGTGGGGGTGTTAACCATTTCGATGGGGGTGTTGCTACCCATAATGTTGGGGGTGAAATATATGATGGTTACCCGAGTCACGTATAACTTCGGGGGTGTGGCATAAAGCCAAGCGTAGGTACGAGGTGAGCGACTCTGTGTCGCAACAGACTCGACAGAGGTATTTGTCCATGAGAAGAGATAATGAGTGAGCGACTTTGTGTTGCAACAGACTCGGATAGAGTTCAATCCCTGTGATTGACTCGTATGGGATCTTTGTCGTGTATCCCAGTGTTGTGTTAGTCTTCGGACATGAGTTGGGGGTTTGTGAGCAGGCCCAGGCATAACATCAGCTTTTGAGCATGAGTCGGGGATATTGCATGAGACAAGATTCGAGTAACAAAGGGTAATGAACGAAAGATAATGTATGAAAGAACAAAGAGATGAATGAACGTTAATGAATTATCATAATAAAGTACTAAACAGGATCTCTATCATTCGACCTCAGTAATCGTGGCTGGGTGCCACGAAAAGGGTAAAGTCTCACCGGATCTAGAATGAGAAGTGAATGATAATGTAATACGTTGAATGGACAAAGTTAATGAATGTAATGACGAAGATAATAATGATATTATCAGTATGTACGTATGATGCATGATCACGAACGGTTGTAAAGTATAGTATGATTTGAAAGAAAGTAAAAGACGGTTTTAACGATATAAAAATATGTTTTATTATAAAACTAGAACTCACTCAGCGTCGCTGACTTTTGTATGCATGATAGTTGGCAGGTATTTGTTGATGCTGAGGAGTTGCAGGCATGGATGCATAAGCTACTAGGAGCATTTTGAGGCTGGCATCCGTATTTTGACATGCCATTGTATTTTGCGATGAAAACGAACATTGTAAATTATATGTTTTTGTAACTCCAGGGTGAAAAAACTTGAATCAAATCATGAAGAATTAGATCAAAATATGATAATCACAATCAAAACCCGTTTGATCTCTATTGATTGCAAATAATGTGTTTACAAATAATCCCCCAATCTATTGGTCATGCAACCATTAACCTAATTCTAATTACAATTAGGCTATTTATAGTGAATATAATATTCACTAATTACATATAACCCCCTAGACTTAGGCATATTAACGAAATTACATATAAAACATAAAAATGACTAAAAACAAGATAAAATATATTTTGTTCACAGAAAATATATTTATTACAATAAAACTACTAGTCATCTAAATCTTCAACGTCTCGCCTCGGATCCTCGTCTCAAATGTGTCGGGTTTGATTTTTGTTGACTTTGACTGTGACGTTCACTTTTGTTGACTTTGACTATGTTGATAATATAGACTATCTTTTACAGCTCCAACAATACTCTCCCTTAGTCTATCATTATCAACGTCTTCAAATGAAATGTGCACCGATAGGTCAACAATAGAAAGATCTTCAAATTGAAGCTGTCCGAATCTGATTAGAAAGATTATTCATCTCAGAAGCTCCCCCTATTTATATGCTCCCCCTTTTCGTGTGCATCCTTTGTAAAGATATTGGAACAACTTTCCCCAATCTTTAATCTCGCATGCTTTAGAAGATGTAGGAGGAGGATTCCTAGCTCGGTATCTTCTGCAAACTTGAAGAACAGGTTCTTTGATCCGGTATACTACTCAACTGATGATCGGCCATAACTTACAGCTAATATCTGACACACATTCTCAAAACACAATCTTGACATTTCTAATTAGATCATTTCATTTTAACAAAATAAACCCGTGTTTATCTGTGCGTGAAAAACAAGCGAACCCGTGTTTGTTTGTGCGTAATTTCTGTGAAAAACATGAAAAATGATAAAATTGTAACAACATAATATGGAAGACCTAAAAGAATTTTGAAATGAAAATTTTATTATAATTCTTTATTATATACATATATTATAACATTTTTTTTATTTTTTTTAAACCTAGAACTGAATCGATCATGAGATCATATCCCCAAGATATACTTTAGCACAAAGATGAATTTATACATCAACAAGCAATGAGATCACACTGATAACTGCATCTAATCACAGTCTTTGAATGAATTTTAAATTCTTAAACAGACCAATAACGATTGTTGATATATTTATCCACATAAACTCATGCCCTATCTTTTTCAACAAGCAACAAATGATTCGTTAAGGTTCGATTAAATACTTTAGAATGCTAGGACCCCACAATCGTTTGGCAAAAAACCCTCACCCAACCTCAGGATTTCTTGAATTTTGTTACGATCTTTATAGAGCAAGGCTTGTGCATTAGTGTGCAAGTGATTATCAACAGAATATTGCATTATGTGATGAATTCATCATTTAGATGATTTGACACTATTTAGATCAAAATGGTGAGAGCTCCAGGTCAATACTCACGTATAACAAAGGAGATGACCATTTAATCATGTGCCGATGAGAGCTCTAGGTCAGTACTATCGTACAGCAGAGGAGATCATCACTCGAGGTTCGTACTTCCATACAACAGAGGAGATTAGCACAAACACAAGACACATAAATACACCAGATATGGCTCAAAGATATGACATATACGATTTGTATCATGGTAGGTGAAAGATCAATTCTCAATCCAATTGTTGTCGGGACTCAGTTTTTGTGCAGGCCAAAATTATTGCATAAATCCAGACATCCTTAAGCATGATGTATTAATTTAAATCATTATGTTGTTGTCTACTTTATTCTTCAGGCTGAGTCTAACAAACATATCATTAAAGAATCTGTTTGTTTTTCTATTATTTGCAATTAAAAATAAGATGTGAATCAGATAACAACATCAGTTACTATCATTTCTCATTTTAAAAACGCAAGTCATGCAAAAACAAGCATTACAAGAAGATATACAATCATTTCTCAATCATCTCAAATCAAGTTCCCAGTTCTCTTTTCATTTTTATTTACTTATACTCTCCCCCTAAATTTTTATTTTTATTTTATTTTTGCAAGTATTTTTTTATATATTTTTTATTTTTTTATTTTCTTTATTTTTTTATTAGTATTTTTATTATTTATTATTATTTTTATTTTTTTATGTTTTTCTAAAACTGTACAAAAATAAAAATTTATCAAAGAAGGTGTTCCAAACTACACTGATATGAAGATAAGAAATGAATGCTCAAGAAATATGCAGTGATTGTGAAGTGAGAACTATGATTGTGTACATAAAAATCCAGATTGTGGATAAAATACCATGACCTTAACATGTTTGTTCCGCCTCAAATTTGAATTATGAACAATCCCTGTCAATAAACCGGATTACTAACAGTCCTCCTGAATTGTTCCTACACTCATTAACAGATTAGTTTGAAAGGGGAACCCATGCCATCATAGTCCTGGAAGTTCCTTTTTCATCGATACAAAAAACCTGATTTTGCACACAACTATTTAAACAATCGGGAATATCTGTATCCTTCTTTTTAATTTGCCAAATTTGTTTCGGTTCAATTAATTTGGATTTGAATGAATTAAATTTGGAAATCATTTTCTGTTTAAGACCGGAAGGGAAAGAATTTTGTTTTAAACCTTTGGTCATTTTCATCTTTGAATCATGTGAACCGACTTCACATGAAAAGGTTTAGATGGAGGGTTTTTCATCCAACCATTCAAAGATGTGTGCTTTTTACCTCTTGATCCAGAGAAGCAACCCGTGTTGCGTTTACCGTCTGGAACATTCTTTGTAGACTTACATTTGGAGAAGCAATTCGTTTCGCCTTTACCATTCGAAGCAAGTCTTTGAGGACATTTCTTTACCACATGCCCTTATTTTCCACACTCAAAACAAGCCTTGAAAGGCTTTTGATGCTTGACTGACCCGTGTGATGCAGGTGGGGATAAGGATTGTTTTGATCTTGTAGCAGATTCTTGCTTGTTTTGGCATTTGCTATGCTGAACAGGGAAAGAGACCTTCACTAATTGATTGGGTTGTTTTGCAGTTGGAGATGAGATCCGTATTGATCTTAATTCAGCTTTTGGAAGCTTTTGTAACTTGACAATGTCATGAGATATCTTGATCTGTGAGGAACCAACACGCTCCTCTGTGTGTGATTCATCATCCGAGCTTATCCACTCTTGTATACACAGATCTGCTTCCAAAGGATCTTGATTGACAGGAATAGGATGATTTGTTGTTGTTAGATCTTGATGATTTGATGATTCCTGATTTATCTCATCTTTCACTACCTTGACAGGCTCAAAAGTAGGAATTTCACCTACTTTAAACTTATCAAAGAAGTTAGAAGAAATAGTAGATATAGATTTACAAACAATCGGGACTGAACAATCGTTAACTTGACTGTCATCATTCAGTTTATCATATCCCATACCAGTTGTAGAATCATAATCATCTCGCACCTCATTAAGATTCACACCGCTGAAACCTGCATGCAGATTATTAGTAGGTTATTCAAACAAATCATTTTTAGGATGAGGTCTGGGAATTGGTGAATAACATAAAGTAGAAGGGGGTGGAACTGAATTAAATACAGTTTTACCATCAGATTTATATCCAATCCCATGTTTTACCCGCGCCCCTTGTTGTTTAGCAACAAGCTCATCCTTTTTCATGTGTGACAGGGTTCATTTATCAAGCTTTGTTTGAAGCTTTGTCATTCCAAATTGAGCTAAAACAGCTCTTTCTCTCAAAATATTAATTTCAACGTTACGCTCCAAAATTGTTCTTCTTAAAAGATCATTTTCAGCCAATGCTTCATTAAGTTTTCTTGAAAAATCAATTTCATTTTTCTTGAATTCCTTATTGATTATTTTTATTTCTTTTTCATTTTCCAATAACAATCTGTTAGCCTTATAAATCCCAAATAATTGGATTTTGCATGACGAAGAACACATATCGTAACAGTCTCATAAGGAAGACCCATGATAGTTCGTTCTGCAGCTAAGCTCTTTTCACAGTTGCATACCCTTGTGCTTTCTTGTTGTTCCTCTTCTTTGACCTTCAGCATCTCGCTAGCCTTGGATTCTTTCTCTCTTTATCTACTTTTCCATCCTTATCATCATTGGTTCTCACAAACTCTAGTTTACTGTCATTGTTAACTCTTAAAGCTTCACGATTATCTTCAATAGTTTCTCTAAACTTAGAGTTTAAATCCGAATAAGTTGTCAATAACTTTAACTTTTCATTCATCTCTGTTTTGTAATCAAGTGTGCTTGTTACAGAAGAAACAACATCAGTATAAGGCGTGGGTTTGATGTGGGAACACGGCTTGCTGAAATTCGTTTCTTTGGATATCCAGCTTGAGAGATTTTAGTCTGTTGATCATATTCATAAGTTTTGTGTCGACATAACCTCTTTCTTGCTTCAGCATTTTAACTTGATGATTCCATGTAGACGGAAGAGAGTCTAGAAGCTTTTGAATCTGTTCATGATTACTGAGATCAGGAACATGCTTCTTTAGATTATTTGCCACCTTTAAGAATCGATCAATCAAATCTGACAATTTTTCATTCTTCATTGCTGCAAAAAAATCAAATCGGCTTTATGCCGTTATGAGATTATCTGATTTAAAATCATCCGAAGATGACATTTTTATTCAAAATTATGAACAATTAAACACCCCTAAACTATTTTTCCCAAAAATTGTAAAATAATTCTCCCCTGGGAAAAATATATTCTTAAATGTCACGCTAGACAATCTTAGCAACTGGGGTCAGCTTGTTTTTTTTTTTTTTTTTATTTTTCTTATAAATCTTGCAAAATCGACGAAATTTTTTTTATCGGGATGAACTTAATTAATCCCAACTAGAGGGAAAAATTCATCTTTAACATTCGAATTTCGCTGAAGAAATGATAGTTTCACCGAAATTATAGTTTCGCTGTGAACTCTAGTTTCGCTGAGCCGACAGTAGATTCGCTAACAATTTCGGTAGCAGTTTCGCTAGACGAATGTCAAAAATGACTTAGTTTCGCTGATAAGTTCGCACGAAACAAGCTTGAACTTTCGTTCAATGATACTTTCGGCAGCAATTTCGCTTGTAAATCACCCACAAGCACCGTTGAACTTTCGTTCAATGAAACTAGTTTCGCAGGACAACAGAAAACAACTTCAATAAGGATAACCAATGTAGTTTCACCGGAAGAACTCGTAGTTTCGCTGGATGAACAACTAATTTCGCTGGACGAAGCTGAAAAGCTTTTTCAACACAAAATCAATCTGAAATCGCCCAAATCTTAATGGATTTTAAACCTGATGATTAACAGAGCTTTCCCAACCAATAACAAGCAAACTTCAATCAATTTCAATATCAATAACACTTAAATTTGATCCGAAATTGATAAAAACTTGATATTGAACAAAAACACCCAAAACCTCAACTTCTCTCTCTCTAATAATCTTCAAATCTTCATTGAATTTGATCCAATAAGGCTCTAATACCAAATTGTAACTCCAGGATGAACAAACTTGAATCAAATGATGAAGAATTAGTTCAAAATATGATAATCACAATCAAAACCCATTTGATCTCTAATGATTGCAAATAATATGTTTACAAATAATCCCCAATCTATTGGTCATGCAACCATTAACCTAATTCTAATTACAATTAGGCTATTTATAGTGAATATAATATTCACTAATTACATTTAACCCCCTAGACTTAGGCAAATTAATGAAATTACATATAAAACATAAAAATGAATAAAAACAAGATAAAATATATTTGTTCACAAAAAATATATTTATTACAATAAAACTCCTACTCATCTAAATCTTCAACGTCTCGTCTCGAATCCTTGTCTCGAACGTGTCGGGTTTGACTTTGTTGACTTTGAATGTGACGTTGACTTTTGTTGACTTTGACTATGTTCATAATATAGACTATCTTTTACAGCTCCAACAGTTTTTAATTATTAATGAAAGATTTAAATTCCGCTGCAAAATATACGTACGTTTTAAAATGTTTTAAGTGCAATGAATGACCAACTGTGAGGTGCCCGGGAACGGGGCCTTACACCAAGATATCAACAAAATTCACAGTTTCATTAATATCAAGCAAAGACAATTACAAAGTAAGTATGCAGTTCTAAATCTGTTCTAAAACTGTTGTTCTTATCCTCTCTAACTGCTACAAGTCTAAGCTATTTATAATGAAACACAAGGAACTAACAAATTACAAAACTAGTCCCTATACTATTACAAATAGAAAAAAGACACATAAAGACAACATATTAATCTTTCTAGAGATCTAACACAGAGCCAAGAAGTTCTACAAGCGGACTAGAACGAAGTTTCCAAGCAATGCAACCAGTGGAAAGTTTGGCATGGACAAAGGCAAAGTGAAGCGTTACAACTGTAACTTGATGGGCCACTTTGATAGGGAGTGTAAGGCACCTAGAACAAATGGTGGCCAAACACAATCCAGATCAAACTACACTGACAAAGCTCCCCAGAATTAGAAGCTAAAGTAGCAAGCTGCTGTTGCTGTTGAAGATGGAGACTTTGTCTGGAGCTTTCAGGTGGAGGATGCTTCTCCAAACCAAGCATTGATGGCAGATCATGATGAAGCCAAGGTATTGGAATATCTTTGTGCCCCTGAATACATTGCTAAAGTTAATAGATACAGGTCCTACAACTTGGAAATGAGATCTGATCTTGAGTCCTTAAAAATTTTAAAAGCTGATTTTAAAAAGTCTGAAAATGATTATAAACTAAAGATAGAGAACTTAGAGAAAACTATTTTAGTTCTAAAACATGAGCATACAAACTTTAGAACTCAGATAAAAGATCTCATAACCAAGCTGACTGAGTGCCAAGCTAAGCTTATGATGAGCAAAGCCAAGGCAAACAAGTGTGTTCTTGAAGAAGAGACCTTCAAGAACATGATATCCTCATCCCTGCACAACAAAGTATGCTATCAAAACAAGCAGGGACTAGGATCCTCCACGCACAATCTTGTCTATGAGATCACCTAGGTGTGGAACTTGTGAAGATGAGCTTCCTCCTATAGATCCTTTGAGTGAAGAGGATGAAGAACTGATAGTGAAGAATTCCTCTGGGAAAAGTGAAGAGGAGGATTCTAAGAAGGGCTACTATCCTTCTAAGGAGAAAAAGAAGACTATGATGACCAAGTCAATGAGGAAGAACTTGATCAGAAAGTGCAAAAGAAAAGCTAGGAAGGCTTAAGAGACAAGGCTACTTTTGACTCCAAGTAGAAACAAGTTTTTATATCTGCAAGGTTTGAAGTGGTAAATACTGAAAACATCAACCTCAACTCTTCTGCTAAGAGTTCTAGTTCATGTTCAAATCAACTCAGTACCAAGAAGAAGACTGATCTGTTGTGTACCACTGCTACATAGCCTGGACCATCAAACTCCAAGAACATTCCTCAACCCAAAAGGAGTGTCTCAGCATCTCAAAAGATGAGGGTGGAGAAGGGATGTGACCAAAGTCAGTCTAGTTCCCAGACGGCTCTTAGGAAGAAGAAAATGGAGTGTGTTTTGTGTGAAAGTACTGCTTATCTTGCTAAGGATTATCCACACAATCCTAAGGGTACTCTTCACATGATCAAACCAAAGACTACCAAGAGTTCTAAGAAGATTCAAGATTCGGAAGGAAAATCTATTTCCTTCGGAAGCTCCAAAACCAAGAAGAAGGCAAGTGGAAAATTGCCTTCAGAAGAAAAGTTGGTCTCGGAAGGAATGAATACTTCTAAAGCACTAAAGTCTGCTGCAGTGTTTGCAGAATCTTCCGAACGTTCAGTCATCAAAACTTTCGAAGTATCAAAAGCTTCCGAAGTGTTGAAGGTCAAGTCTAAGCTTCCAAAGGTGGTATGGAAGTCTAAGAAAGACCAAGTGATTAAGAATTTTCCATCAACAACAACTCAAGATCCATCTAGCACAAAAATATGATCTATTACTGTTGCATTACCTTCTGTTTCTCTTAATGAGCCCAAGACAAGTAAGGCTTGGGTTTCTAAATGTAACTAATCATTTTCTTTGTGCAGGATAGCTCAAGACAAACAGAAATGTCTAGATCATTGATAGTGGTTGTTCCAGGCATATGACAAGCAATAGGTCACTACTCCAGAACATTGAAAGGATTGATGGAGGGCCAGTTGCTTTTGGAGGAGATGAAGGAGGTTGTATTTCTGGATGGGGAAAGGTCATAAATGGAAGCTAAGCACTGAAAAGGTAAACTTTGTCAAGGAGCTTGGGTACAATCTTTTGAGTGTATCCCAATTTTGTAATCAGAGTCATAACATGCTCTTTACTAAGCATGAGTGCATTGTTTTCATGCCCGGGGTGGTCATTCCTAATGAGCATGTTCTACTTAGAGCCCCAAGGAAAGGGAACATGTACAAGATGGATATGCAAGAAACATCTTCCTCTAGAGAAGTTTCACGCTTTCTCTCTAAAGAAAATAATGATGAGTCTTTCCTATGGCATAAAAGAATGTGCCATGTAAACTTTAAAAACATGAATAACTGATTAAGAATGATTTGGTAACTGGAATGCCAAAGAAAGAGTTTACAAGTGATGCCCATTGTGTTGCATGCCTGAAAGGGAAGCAACATAAGGTATCTCACAAGCCAAAGGAAAGGAACTCCATCACTACACCCCTACACTTGTTACATATGGATCTCTTTGGCCCA
Source organism: Flaveria trinervia (assembly GCA_025506515.1). Lineage (NCBI taxonomy): Eukaryota > Viridiplantae > Streptophyta > Magnoliopsida > Asterales > Asteraceae > Flaveria > Flaveria trinervia. The sequence goes on from JACCIX010000188.1 coordinate 91,630, forward strand.
ACCAGTGTAATGAGTCTTGGAAGGACCTCTTATTGCTTAGTGATAAAAGATGACTTTACAAGATTCACTTGGGTCTTTTTCCTTAGAACTAAGGATGAGACTCCTAAGATTCTGAAGAATTTCATCTTAAAGTTTGAGAATAAATCTGATCACAACGTCAAAATCATAAGATGTGCTCAGGGAACAAAATTCAAGAACCAAATCCTCGATGTGTTTTGTGATGAAAAAGGTATTACAAGACAATACAGTGCTCCCAAGACTCCTCGGCAGAATGGTGTTACTGAGACGAGAAACAAGACACTGATTGAAGCTGCTAGAACCATGCTATCTGACTCTAAGCTACCCATCACCTTCTAGGCAGAGGCAGTCAACACTACCTGCTATGTGTAGAACAAAATTTTATTAGTTAAGACTCATGGAAAGACTCCTTATGAACTTTGGCACAAGAGGAACCTTTCATTGGTTTTCTTAGGTCATTTGGTTGTCCTTGCACTATCTTGAATACCAAGGATCAAATTGCCAAATTTGCTGAGAAATCAAGGACACTTCATTGGATACTCTTCCCAAGCGAAGGCTTACAGAGTATACATTCTCAGAACTAGAATTATTAAGGAGCCAGCCAATGTGACTTTCAATGAACACACACCCTGTGTGGTTGGTTTTGGTCATGATTGGCTTTTTGATCTTGACTTAGTTACTAACGGTTTTAACAAATCTTGTGAGACTGCTTCAGGATCTATAGAAAATAGAAATACAGGTGATCCTGATCCAAGATTTGAGCTAAGAAGATCTTCAAGTAACACATCTTCAGCTCCAGTTGGAACTACTTTTGCAAATGAAGTTTCTATGAGCACCATAATGACAAACTCAGTTGATACATCTGGTATGCCTTCAAATTCCAGCTCAGAGGCTCCACAACCAGACAAAGACACTTCAATGTAGAAGACAATGATCGTAGTGGTGACAGTGATCAAAACTTTCTTGATGCTGATAACCACTCCATAGATGACAACATCAATGATGTCACACACTTCTTGGATCAATTCTCTCTTGATAAGTGTGCTGATGTGGTGGGAGAAACATCTATGCCAGACCTAAATTTCTCTAATTTAGATCTTTCTGAGCAACTTGTTGTGATCCCTCAGCTTCGGATCCACAAGTCTCACCCTATCACAAACATCATTGGAGATGTTGTCACATGGGTAAGAACAAGAGGACAAACCCCTAAAGCAAATATTTGTCTTCCTTCTTGTTTCTTATCCTAGATAAAGCCAAGAAAGTTGATAAGGCTCTAAAGGATGGAAGTTGGGTTGAAGCTATGCAAGAGGAGCTGCTTCAATTCAAAAGACAGAAAGTTTGGAACCTTTTGTCCTCTTCCTCATGGGAAGACTACCATTGGATACATATGGTGTTTAGGAACAAGAAGGATGATAGAGGATTTATCATCAAGAACAAAGTTAGACTAGTTGTTCAAGGATACACATAAGAAGAAGGAGTTGACTACACTGATGTCTTTGCTCACGTAGCAAGACTGGCAGCTGTTAGGATATTCTGGCATTTGCTGCATCCAAGAACTTCAAGGTCTTTCAACTTGATGCAAAGTGTGCGTTTCTCTATGGAGTGATTGTTGAAGAGGTGTATGTCAAACAACCACCTGGTTTTGTAGATCCTGATCTCCTGATTATATCTACAAGCTTGACAAAGCTCTTTATGGGCTGCATCAGACACCCAGGAAGTGGTATGAGACTCTACCTTATTATCTCTGCAAGCATGGATATAAGAGAGGTACTATAGATGGAACTCTCTTCATCAAAGGATAGGGAAATGACATATTGCTAGTTAAAGTATATGTGGATGATATCATATTGGTTCAACTAATCCAAAGCTCTGCAAAGACTTTAAGAAGCTGATGAAGCACAAATTAGAAATGAGTGCCATGGGGGAACTCATATTCTTTCTGGGAATTCAAGTGAAGCAAGTTGAAGATGGCATTTTCATTAGTCAGTCAAAGTATGTTCAAGACATACTCAAGAGGTTCAACATGACTAATTGTAAGATTGCTAAGACACCCATAGCTAGAAACCACTCCCTTGGACCTGATGTTGAGAGGGAGTGTGTAGATGAACACTTATATAGGACTATGATTGGGTCTCTTATATATCTTACTGCTCGCAGGCCAAATATTATGTTTGCCACTTGCATCTGTGTAAGATATCAAGCCAACCCTAAGATGTCTCATCTTATCACTGTCAAAAGGATTCAAGATACATTAAAAGTGCTTCAACACGTGGTCTATGGTATCCTAAGAATCTTGATTTCAATCTGTATGCATATACAAATAGTGATTATGGTGGTTGCAACATGACTACAAGGTCTACATCTGGGAGATGTCAGTTTCTTGGTGGAAGGGTTGTCTCAGGGCAATGCAAGAAACAATCATGTGTCTCTGCATCAACTGTTGAAGCTGAATACAGTGATGCTGCAAGCTGTTGTGCTCAAGTGCTTTGGATTCAGAATCAAATGTTGGACTATGGGTTCAACTTCAAGAGACTCCCATTCACATAGGCAACAATAGTGCTATCTCAATCACAGAGAATCCTATGCAGCACTCAAGGACCAAAAACATCAACATCAGGTATCATTTAATAAGAGATAATTATGGAATTGGATTAATTAAACTAGTGAAAGTTCATAAGATGAACAATATGCCGATCTGTTTACAAAGGCTTTTGATGAATAGAGATTTAAGTATCTTGTATCAGCTATTGGGATGATCAACTTTGAGTAGATTTTTCTTAAAACTATTCTTATTATTTCTTAAAACATGTGTGTCCTAAGTTGGCTAGTTCATCACTATCATAAGCTCTTATCTTAGGGTCTGCAAGTGGCATGTTGACTAAATCCAGACCTTCATAGAAGTTCAAGGTCTAAAAGTTGAAGATCTCTTGCTGAAAAATAGGGTCAATGATCAGAAACTTGAGATTTCATATCTTAAGGACAAACTACTTTGGAGACCTTTAAGAAGAGCTCAACCAGAAACACAAGAACCTATGGATGTGATTGACCTAAATCCTTGCTCACCTATGCAAGTGGGTGACCAAAAAGGGGGACAAAGTCATTACAATCATAGAACCTGGGAGTTCTTCAGAGAGTATGGACACTGAGGAGTCACCTTTCTCACTTGCAAATGTGCATACTCAGCAACTTCCACAAGTTCTCATTGATGTGGACTAGATGGACTCCTTAATACAGAGTCTGTTTGAGGAAGGGATACCAAGGGCCATGTCATCTCCACCATCTTCAAATCACATCATTGGGTAAAGGTATGATAGCAACAGAAGAGCCCTAATCATCATTTGAGTTCAAGGGTAGCAGGAGATCTTCAACTTTTAGACCATGAACTTCTATGAAGGTCTGGATTTAGTCAGTAAGAGATCCCAACCACTTAAACACCCACAATCACCCCCACCTACCAAAGAAAATCCAAACGAACCCCTACCCAAGCTATTGGGTCTGTGCAGGCCCCTATACACTCACCCATAAAGGAAGAAGTGGACACTAGAGTTCCTATTTCTCCTAAGGAGCAGACCACTCCCATCTCTTCTAGGATCAGTGTTGAGGTTCCTTATGCTCAGCCTGATGAGCTCATAGGCCAAACTGCCTTAAGCCATCACTCTGAGTCTCAACACTCAACTGATCACCTTAAGGGGACAGTTACCGTCCCTAGCCTTTAGATCTCAACCAACCAATCCCCAAAATTGACTTCTACGCCAATGAAGATCTAGGTTTCAGTGAGTACCACAATTCTCTCTTTTTCCCTTAATCAAAGAGAGATGAGTGCTTCTAAGGCTCCTATTTCTAGCCCCCATCAGTCACTTACTACTAAGCTCGACACTTCTGAACCTATTCAGGATGTCCATATGGAAGAGGCTCTCACTATTTAAAGTGATTACATCATTAAGACCTCAACCATGGCAACTCAGCCCATTGACATCTTAATTGAGATTGCTAGTGAGCAGAGGAAATCCAGCAGCCAAGAACATGAAGCTAGTGGTGAGAGTGAGGACTCTGGTCCAATCATCTCATCCCCCAATGATTCTTCTGATAAGGATGAGGCAAATTTAAGACTAAAGATGCAAAAACTGTCTTAAACATGCACCTATTTAGTCTCCAAGGTCAGTCACCTTGAATCTCAAGTGACTACCTTGAAAAACAGGGTCAATGATCAGCAACTTGAGATTTCATATCTTAAGGACAAACTAGCTGGGAGACTTTTATTGGGTTTGTTGGACCATATCAAAGTAGTTTAACCATTTAAACATGAAAACACAGCGGAATAAAACCTTAATATTATCATTAGTTATGTGAAAATTAAGGCTCATATCATAACAACAACAAATCCAAGAACATAAGGATCATTTAAATGTATATGTGTTGGATGAAGAAGAAGGCTAATGCAACCAAAACTATGTCACTTAAGTTATTTTGGTGCTGCATGCAAAAGGCTTCTGAAGCTTAACATGGAACTTCCAAAGGTTGTAGAGTTCTTTTGAAGACAAAGAAAAAGACCAACTTCCGAAGACAGAATTCTACTTCCGAAGACAAGTGCATACTTCCGAAGTTCAAGACATAGAAGAATAAAGTAAAGACCACTTCCGAAGTATGATGATAAGAAGAAGTCTCCAAGCCTTGAAAGAAGCAGCCTCTTCCGAAGTATAAGTGGCTTCAGAAGTACTTACTCTTCCGAAGCCATTTAACCTTTGGAAGACACTGCTATGAACCAGTGGACACAAGTATGGTCTCTGACCCTCCGCTATAGACTCCTAATACAACATGGCTTCTTCCTAAAGTGTCATGTTGTTGACCATACTTTATTCCACTGTTCACCTTTTTATGATAGTAAATGTTACCATCTTTAGTTTGTGACAAAAGGTAAGTCAGGGACATGTCCTGACTACCAAATCTCAGATAAGACTTTATCCGAGATACCTTAATCTTTAGTCTTGTAGTATAGACTTTAGCTATAGGATCCCAGCTGGTATCAAAGTATATCCAGCTATAGATAGTATTATATATAGGTTCTCCTTGTAACTCATTTAAAAATGAGATCAGCTGCTTGTAAGAGTTTTGTATTTTGAGCTGAGAATCAATATATAAAAGTAACTTGAAAATTACTGTGTTATTTATTACTTACTTTATTGTGATCAACTCTTATTGATTCTTCATATACCCGAGTGCTGTTCTAGGTGAGTTTGAGAGAAAACATTGTGTTTACGTGACAAACACTGATCCTGCAATTCGTATCTGAGCTTCTCAGGCTCTTGATTGCGTGATCTCACCATCCAAATCAACCTGTTTTTACTCCCCCCTACCACTCACTCCTTCAATGGCCCTTAACAAATCCGAGGTAGAGATGGGAACAATGACAAAAGCTGCCATCATTACCCCTGAAAACTTCAGGTCTTGGAGTAGAAGAATAAAAGGCTTCATTAGATACCAAGAAAGCAAAATATGGAATTCCATTGTCAATGGACTGTATAAGCCAAAGGTGGCATCACCTGGTGGAAACGGTGCCATGATAGAGAAGGCTGTCGAGGACTATTTTGATGAAGACAAAAAGAAGATGGACATCGATAGCAATGCTATGACTATTCTTATGACTGCAATACCAAACTCTATTATGCTGGGGTTCGAGCATTGCAAGATTGCCAAAGAATTGTTTGATGCACTTGCTCAGAAGTACTCAAGCTCCAAAGACTCAAAGAAGGACTCACTAAAGCAGCAGTTCGAGAACTTCACTCATATTGCTGGAGAGACCCTCAGCCAGCAGTACTTTAGGTACATGGATCTTTTCTCTTCCCTTCAGTCTGTGAAGATCACTCCTAAACTCAGAGATCTCACCAGAAAGTTCATGAGTACTCTTCCTAATGAGTGGACATTCTACCGTGTCTCTATCAAGAGAACAAAAAACTTGAACACTCTTTCCATGACTGAACTCTATGGCATCCTTGATGGATATCGCTTAGAGATGGAGAGTAAGAAGGGCCACCAAACAAGCAGACCCATGAGTCTTCCTGCTAGCAACGCTTTAATGGTTGTTGAACGCTCATTAACCCCTCAACCTCAGCATTTCCTGACTTATCAGCAGTCATCCTGCTCTTCTGGACCTTACATCACTTTTCCTGAGACTCCAAGGTCTCAACAGGCTCAACACAACTCCTTCCAGGAAAGTTGTGCATTTGTTTCAGGAAGTGAACACTCAGGATATTCTCAATACTGTTTTGATGATCTTGAGTGTTTTAGTCCAGATGATGTAGAATACGTGGACATTGTCCAGCAGATGGCTCTTTTAACTTATAGAGCGAAAAAGTTCTTTAAGAGAACTAGAAGGCATTTCCCTCAAAACCCAACTACCAGTAACTTTGGGTTTGACAAGACCAAGGCAAAGTGTTACAACTGTAACCAACTGGGTCATTTTGCAAGGGAATGCAAGGCTCCCAAGACCAATCCGGGAACCCCACAAGCCTTTTCACATCCCTCAACCTTAAATCCCACTAAGAGGTCAACTGAAACAACTGCAATGGCTCAAGAAGTTGACTGGAGCTTCATGGTACAGGATGTGACTCCTGCTGAAGCTCTCATGGCCAGAACAGATGATGCCCATGTATATGAACATCTCTGCACTCTAGCCTGTATAGCTAAAGTTAAACTTTATTAGGATTACAATATGCAAATAAGATCTGATATTGAGTCTTTAAATATTCTAAAATCTGATTTTAAAAGAGTTGAATCTGACTATTAAAAGAACATTGATGAGTTAGAGAAAACAATATCTCTTTTAAAAGATGAACACACCAACTACAAGACTCAAATCAAGGATCTGATATCCAAATTGTCTAAGGCTCAAGCCCAGCTTGTCACTGCTGAGTCTCAGGCTAGGAAGCATGCTATTTCTGAGTAGAACTTCCAAGCTATTCTTGCATCATCCTCCAATTCCAAACTCTATTATCAGAACAAAAGAGGGTTGGGAACCAATGAAATTGCTCCACCTCACTCCTATGAGTCTATCAGATAGCCTAGATGTGGTACTGACAAGCAAGAGGTTCCAACTACTAACCTTTCCTTTCTAGAGTTGAAGGATGAGGCATCAATAGAGGCCACCACATGGAAGGAACATGTAGATGTAGCCATCTCTTCCTATGAAGATCAAATCCTAACCACTAAAGCCAGAAGAAGCAAAGCTAAAGCTACTAGAAGAACTGCCAAGAAGATGGTTGATTCCAAGCTGAAGATTGACCCCAAGCAGAAGGGTGTCTTTATCTTAGCTGGATTCCAAGTGGTAGGTACTTTTGATTTAGGAAAGGAGTGTAATACCAGCATTTCTGTCCTCCAAAAGGATCAGAAGTTAAAGGGAAAAGTTGCTGATGAAGAAAAGAAGCCCAAGAAACAGCAACCCTCACTTTTCCAAAAGACTAACATTGCATGCATCATGTGTGGCCTGCAAAATCACATGGCAAAAGATTGTTACTACAATCCTGCAAGCACAAATTATGCAAATAATGTTAGGAAAGAAGGAGTCAAGGAAGGTTTCACATTTGGACCTTTTCAAATGGTTCAAGTGATGAAAAAGGGAAGGCTAGTCTTGGAAGCCTGGTTGCTTTCGGAAGAAACTCCTTCTTCAGAAGGGAAAATGGCTTCGGAAGCAAAAGCTACCAAGGTTCGGAAGAACAAGAAAGCTCCCTTGAAACCATCCAAGAAGAAGACTGCTTCGGAAGGAAAGGTGGTGAAGGCTTCTTCTGAAAAGAAGAATCTTTGGAAGAAGGCAATGCTACAAAACCTTCAACAAGCTCATCCTCCAAGGTCAGCCAAAGGGAGGACTGGAAGATCAAGGAAGATGCTGAAGCCAAAACCTCTTCTTCAAAGACCTCTATTGAACCCCCATGCATAACATTTGGTTGAACCATGTCATTATCTTTGGAAGAACCCAAGACCAACAAGGCTTGAGCTTCCAAACAAAACTAACAATCTCATCTTATGTGTAGGGACATCCATTTGACAAGAACAACAATGTCTGGATTGTAGATAGTGGATGCTCCAGGCACATGACAGGAAACAGATCTCTACTTCAACAGTTTCAGAACTATGATGGAGGTCCTGTCCAATTTGGAGGTGAGACCAAAGGATATATTTATGGCATAGGGAGTATATCCAATGGTAAATTAAAAGTTGACAAAGTCCACTTTGTCAAACAGCTTGAACACAATTTGTTAAGTGTTTCTCAGTTTTGTGATCAAAAGCACCAAATGCTATTCACAAAACATGAGTGCATTATCCTCAAACCAGGGATGACAATTCCTCCGGAATTCGTGCTTCTTAGATCTCCCAGGAAAGGGGATATGTACAAGCTTGATATGAACAATGCTTACCCAATAGGTGAAGTATCATGCTTTCTTTCCAAAGCTGATAGTGATGAGTCAACACTGTGGCATAAACGTATGTGTCATGTAAATTTTAAGACAATTAACAAATTTTCTAAAAATAACTTGGTACATGGTTTGCCTAAAAAGGAGTTTTTCTGCAAAGATAATGTGTTGCATGCCTGAAAGGGAAACAACACATGACATCTCATAAATCCAAATGTGTTAACTCTATCACTACTCAATTACACTTATTGCACATGGATCTATTTGGTCCCACAAGTATAATGAGCATTGGAAGGAAATCATACTGCCTTGTGATAGTTGATGATTTTACAAGATTCACATGGGTATTATTTTTAAGAACAAAAGATGAAACTGCTGAAACATTAAAATCTTTTATTCTTAAAATAGAAAATCAAATTGATCACAAGGTTAAAATCACTAGAAGTGATCAAGGGACTGAGTTTATGGACTTTATTCTTGACTCATTCTGTAATTCAAAAGGGATTGCCAGACAATACAGTGCTCCCCAAACTCCTCAACAAAATGGTGTTGCTGAGAGGAGGAATAGGACACTTATTGAGGCTGCTCGAACTATGTTAGCTGATTCAAAGCTACCTCTAACTTCTGGGCAGAGGCAGTCAGCACTGCATGCTATGTGTAGAACAGAGTTCTTGTAGTTAAGCCACATGGAAAGACCTCTTATGAGCTATGGAACAAGAGGCCACCGTTCATTGGCTTTCTAAGGTCCTTTGGCAGCAGGTGTACCATACTTAACACAAAGGACAATTTAGCAAAATTTGCTTAAAAGTCGGATGATGCTATCTTTGTTGGATACTCTTCTAGCTCCAAAGCTTACAGAGTATACAACATCAAGAATCAACAATTTGAGGAATCATCCAATATAGTTATTAATGAGCACACTCCTTGTGTTAGGGGGAATGACCCTGATCATATTTTTGATTTAGAATTGTTTCCAAACTATTCTAAACCATCTTGTGAGAATGTTTAAGTTGGAACAGGAGCTCAAAATGATGTTGATGCTACTACTAATGATCAACTGTTTGAGCTTCCCAGACCTAGTCCAAGTTCTCCAAGTGCTGCAATACATCAAGCTTCCACTATTCACAGATCGGATAGTTTAACCATATCAAGGAATAGTGAAGCTTCAACAAGTGAATCACTTACTAAGCCTCAAAAATCATTAGGTGATCCACCACAACACTAGGCAGAAGGAAGTAGTACTTTGAAGGAACATGCAACTGTTATTACTACTTCACAACCAACTATTAATGATGTTTCTCATTCATTCAATCAGTCCTCATTGAATGACTTTGAAACAAAAGTTGGACATAGTGTTCCAGTTCCTGAGCAGAATATGTCTAACCTAGATTTATCTCTGCAACTGGAAGTGATTCCTCGTCTTAGGATTCACAACACTCATCCAACTGAGAACATCATAGGGGATGTCACTGTGAGTGTGAGAACAAGAGGACAGACTCATCAAGGGAATGTCTGCTTGTACACATGCTTTCTATCTCAGATGGAACCCAAGAAGGTAGAAGATGCCTTGAAAGATAGTAGCTGGCTTGAATCAATGCAAGAGGAGTTACTTCAATTCAAGAGCCAGAAGGTATGGAACCTATGTCCACTACCATCTGGTCAAGTACCTATAGGCACCAAATGGGTTTTCAGAAACAAAAGAGATGATAGAGGCTTTATCATCAAGAATAAAGCAAGACTTGTAGTTCAAGGATACACTCAAGAGGAAGGAATCGATTATACAGATGTCTTTGCACCAGTTACAAGACTTGAGGCAGTTAGGATCTTCCTTGCTTATGCTACATCCAAGGACTTCACCGTCTATCAACTTGATGTCAAGTGTGCATTTCTATATGGGGATATAGATAGGGAAGTCTATGTATGCCAACCTCCAGGATTTGAAGACCTACAACACCCTAACTATGTGTGCAAGTTGGATAAAGCTCTGTATGGGCTGTACCAAGCACCTAGGCTGTGGTATGAGACTTTGTCTCAGTTTCTTCTGAAGAATGGCTACACTGGAGGTACCATTGATAAGACTCTCTTCATCAGAATGTCTGGAAAGGACATCTTGCTCGTTCAAGTCTATGTTGATGACATCATATTTGGTTCCTCAAATGGCCAAATGTGCAAGGACATTGAGAGCATTATGAAGAAAAAGTTTGAGATGAGTTCCATGGGAAAAATGGACATTTTGAAGGGATTTTAACAAGTTTATCAAAGTTGTTTAACCCTTTTAAACATAAAACGTAGCGGATAATCATTTTAACATCTTGTTAGAAGTTTACATAAAACATTTTATGTTGATAAAACCCTTTTAGATGGAGCTATTTGCATGAACAAGTAACTAACAAAACAAGCAATGAAAGATAATGAAAACTAAATTTCAAAGCTTTCTTTTGAGATGAGAAGGATGATGTTCTTGAAGGCAAGACTCCAAATAGCAATCCTCAAGAAGTAATACCCCAAGCTCCTCCAAACACCCACTTGCTAGGTTATGTTGCACCACTTAAAAGAACCTCTCTTCCAAGTCGATTTCCAGCCAAGAATCCCTGCTTGAAGGCTGAAAATGAACTTGTTTCCAGCCCTAAAAACCGAGTTCTAGAGAGAGAGATGAGAGGATTTCTATTGCTTTGTGTGTGTGAGAGAAAAGTGTGTTCTCTTTTTAAGAGTGTAATACCTTGGTTGCTTGGAACAACAACAAAAAAGGAGAGTTCCAAAGCCCCTTAGGGGCGGCCGAAATTACTCCCAAAAGGGGAGTTTTATCAAGACCTTGGTTGCTTGACTACATTCGTCTCTCACAATCACCTTATATCATACCTGAACCTAGCCTTATGTACTGCCAATCTTTCATAACAGTAAAGAACTAAGTCAAAGTACAATACTTGGTGAATATCAAGACCCAATATGTATCTCAGGTCTAAGGATGCAATGATATTCACCTTTACTCAATATCTCTTATAACTAATCAAAAGGATTCCATGCAGAAATAATTGAGAGCGGGTCAGTCCTATATCTATATCCCATAGATATCAATGAACTTTGGTAGCAACCTCTTGCTCTATAGTCATACCTTATGAATATCAACCAATCCAAGTTCATTATAGTCTTACATTCATAGTTGTTCCCACAAGTATGATCGACTATGGACGTTTAGAATAACTTATTCACGGATTTAAAACATGCTAAAATAGAAGAACAAATAAAAGTTATAACTATATAATTAAGTTAAAAACATAAGTTCCAATAATAATAAAAAAAATAAAATCAAATCCAGTCACTAGAATATCGAAGTCCCATGGCACAAACATGACCTTCATGCTTTGCCTTTTCAAGTAGCTTTGTGAGTGGATCCGCAATGTTTTTATCAGTGTGAACCTTGTGAATACATATTTTCCTGTTTAACTTCATCCCTTATGTAGTTGAATCTCTGCTAAATGTGCCTTGTTTTCTGATGTGCACGGGGTTCCTTGTTTTGTGCAATCACACCCTCGTTATCACAAAGAATCTCCAGAGGATCCTGAATGGAAGGGACTACCCCTAGATCGGCTATGAATTTCTTCAACCATGCAGCTTCATGTGCTGCCAATGAAGCGGCGATGTATTCTGACTCTGTAGTGGACAACGCTGCGACATCTTGCTTTGAGCTTTTTCAAGAAACAGCTCCCCCATTCAGGATAAAGATGTACCCCGATTGAGATCATGAATCATCTCGATCGGTTTGGAAACTCGCATCCGTGTAACCCTTTACAACGAGTTCCTCTTCACTTGTCCCGTAGATCAAGAATATGTCCTTAGTCCTCCTTAGGTATTTTAGAATGTTCTTGACAGCCATCCAATGACTATCACCAGGATTTTGCTGGTATCTACTTGTCATGCTTAAAGTGCATGACACGTCTGGTCTAGTGCATATCATTGCATACATGATGGATCCTATAGCAGATGCATATGGGATTGCCTTCATTCTATTCTGCTCCTCCTTTGAGCTTGGACATTGAGTCGTACTCAATATTGTCCCTCTCTGAATAGGTACAGTACCTTTCTTAGACTTTTCCATCTTGAACCTTTTCAAGATTTTGTCAATGTATGCACTTTGATTTAAACCAATAAGCCGCCTTGATCTATCCCTATAGATCTTTATTCCCAAAATATAGGCGGCTTCACCAAGATCCTTAATGGAAAAGCAGCTTCCAAACCAGGCTTTTACACCTTCCATTGTTGGAACGTCATTCCCAAACAGTAGAATGTCATCGACATATAATACTAGGAAGGTTATTGTGCTCCCACTAGCCTTTTTATACACACAATCCTCATCAGCGTTTTTGATGAAGCCACATTTCTTGATCTCCTCATCAAAACGGTGATTCCAGCTTCTTGATGCTTGTTTCAATCCATAGATTGATTTCTTTAACTTGCATACTTTATTAGGGTGTTTTGGATCGACAAAACCTTCAGGCTGAACCATATAGACATCTTCCTCAAGATATCCATTCAGGAAAGCGGTTTTGACATGCATTTGCCAAATCTCATAATCATAATGAGCAGCTATGGCAAACAATATCCTTATGGACTTTAGCATCGCAACAGGTGAGAAAGTTTCATCATAATCAACGCCTTGAGTTTGAGTGAAACCCTTTGCTACAAGTCTAGCCTTATAAGTATCCAAGTTTCCATGCATATCGGTTTTCTTCTTGAAAACCCACTTGCTACCAACTACTTTAGAGTTAAGAGGTGGTACAACCATGTCCCATACTTGATTGTCATGCATGGATTGCATCTCAATGCTCATGGCCTCAAGCCATTTGTCATAATCCGAATTGGACATTGCATCATGGTATGTGGTTGGTTCATCTGAATCTACCACATAGCATCCATCCATGAAAAATCCGTATCTTTCAGGTGGATTACTAGTTCTACCACTTCTGTGAATGTTTTGTGTGTATTGACAACCACTTGATCATCTTCAACATCCTCATGTTGAGTGCTAGTTTCACCCAAACATGCACCGGGTTGTGGTTCTTGATCCTCCTCAAGATCCACTATTCTACTGCTAGTTCCTTCCATAAGGAACCTTGCTTCTAAGAACTCACCCTTTCTGGCAACAAACACCTTTTGTTCCAGTGGATCATAGAAATAATATCCCATAGAATCTCTAGGCTATCCTACAAAAATACACTTGGTGGATCGGACTTCCAATTTGTTTGTGGTGGGAGTCTTAACATAAGCCCCACAACTCCAAATCCTTAAGTATGATAGGGATGGAACTCTTCCATGACATATCTCAAAAGGTATCCTTTCCACCTTTCTAGTTGGGGCCATTTTTAAAATACGGGCCGGAGAGAGCAAAGCGGAACCCCAAAATGATAGAGGTAATGTGCTTCTAGCCATCATAGATCAGACCATATCCAATAAGGTTCGATTCCTCCTTTCAGACACACCATTATGTTGTGGTGTTCCAGGTGGAGTGAGTTGTGAGACAATCCCACAACTCTTAAGATGATCTTGAAAAGCATCACTTAGGTATTCAACTCCTCTATTGGTGCGGAGAACTTTAATCGACTTGTTGAGTTGATTTTCTACTTCATTCTTGAAGATTTTGAACGTTTCAAAAGCTTCATCTTTGTGCCTTAATAAGTACACGTACCCATAGCGACTATAATCGTCGGTAAAGGTAATGAAGTATCTTTCACCATTCCTAGTCATTGGCTTAAAAGGACCACATACATCCGAATGTATGATACCTAATAAGTCTTTTCCCTTTCGTTAGTTCCACTAAAGGGTGCCTTAGTCATTTTTCCTTGTAAACAAGATTCACATACATCAAATAAATCATATTCATTTGTTTTATAAGACCATTCTTTTGAAGTGTTTGTATACGTTTCTTGTTTATATGACCAAGACGACAATGCCAAAGATAGGTATCACTCAAATCCAACTTGAGTTTCTTGGTGTTAGTTTGGTACAATGAACTATTAAAGTATTTTCATGAACCAATTCATAAATACCATTAATGGAATAACTTTAAAATAGAACATATCATTTAAAGAAACATGAATATCATTTTCAACAAAAGATAATACATAACCATAATGTCTTAATTGGGAAACAGAAATAATATTCCTAGTCAAACTAGGAGCATACAAAACATTCTTCAAGGTTACTTCCAACCACTTGGAAGTTTTAGGATGTACTCCTCACGAGCTTCAACATTGACTTTGGTTCCATTGCCCATGAAGAGGCTACATCCCCTTGATTAAAGTCCCTACTTCTTTTGAACTCCTACAACAAATTGCAAATATGAGTTCCACATCCGGTATCTAATACCCATGTGTTAGAAGATGTAATATTGAGATCAATATGAATCATGTAAATTGTACCTGAGGTTTGCCCCGCACCCCTCTTTTCTCTCAACTCTTTGAGATAGACTAGACAATTTCTCATCCAATGCCCTATCTCACCACACTTGAAGCATGGGTTGTTTGCAGCAACCTTCTGCTTCTTCTCCTTGGGCTTCGGAGGTACTGCCCTAACGACCATCTTCCCTTTTTCCCCAACGTGCCCCTTCCCTTTGGCAACAATTGCCATAGGAGGGGGTTGAGACCTTTTCTTCCTCCCACCTTCATTGATGGTGAGAACGGGTAAAACCCTTTTACCCATTCCCGCCTCGGCCGTTTTGAGCATTGAATGAAGTTCATTTATGCTCTTGTCCCATCCGTTCATGTTGTAGTTCATGACGAATGCCTCAAACCTTTTAGTTAGGCCATTAAGGATCAAATCTGTGGCCAACTCCTTTGAGACAGGACAATTTAGCCTTTGAAGGCGGTCGATGTGGCTTTTCATCTTGAGAACATAAGATGAAACCGATTGGGATTCCTCCATCCGACAGGCATGAAGCGCTCGAACCGTTTCAAAGCGCTCCACCCTAGCTTGTTGCTGGAATGTTTCCCGCAACTGGGTGATCATGTCATAAGCTCCATGGAGCTCATATTCCTTTTGGAGGTCGGGTGTCATACTTGCTAAAATTAGGCAAGAGACTTGGATGGAGTCTTCCATATATTTAACCCAATCGTTATAGGCCCCTTCATCCTCCTCGTTGGGTTCATCGGGGATGGGATCATCAAGGATGTAGGCCCGCTTTTCTTGCTTGAGAACGATTCTCAAGTTGCGGTACCAATCCATGAAGTTGTTAGGTGTTAGACGATCCCTTTGAAGGATCGCCCTAAGAGATTGGTTGCTTTGGGTTGGTACATCGTTATTAGCGTTGTTGTTGTCGGCCATCTACAAGATTTTACAAAGTTCCATTTTAGTATTCATTGATATAATAATATTTCATTTATTAATACCCTTTTATGTCTCATAGACGATTACTAAATAAAATTTTAGAATCCAACGTTATTTTAAATATTGGTTAGGTGACCTTTATCCCATTATTTAAATTAAAAAGGTAGTCATGAATGACAATTGCAACCTATTGCAACTTCTAATGGTATGGGATTGTTTGAACATGTTATGTTTGAAACGGCATGTTATCCCATCAACACCTTTGTAAAACATATTTTAGGTGATCCATTCAATATATTTCACAAATCAAGTCGTCCTACTTACACACACGTGTGAGTTTACTACATAAGTGGTTAGGTGACCTTTATCCCACAAACATGGTATTCTCACCTCAAGTTACAAGTTCCCTCAAAATGGTTAGGTGACCTTTATCCCACTAAGAGTTTGCAAGTAACCTAAGTGTTGTGTAAAAGGATGGTGTTAAACTTGTTTCAAAAGGGATTTAGTTTAGTTTGAAAGCTCTATGTACCATATGATTGTATGCATTCAACCATATGGTACCCAATTTGTTCTTTTAAATAAAACCCATTTTATTTTGCAAATCATTAACCCTTTTATAAAACCATTCTATTTGTGCTTAATGATTAGAGAACCAATTTCTTGTTATAGCATGTTTTAATAGACGGTTTGTTAATATAGTCAAATATTCAAAACAAATATCAACATAAGCAACCAACCAAGCATAAACAATCCATTCACATATGCATAACAAAGCATACTAAATTGAGCACACTTGTTAGCCAAAACAAGTGTGTCAAAAGGTCTTTTCCTAAAGGTTAAGAACATGACACAAGGATGGCAAAAGGACTACCACTTGAAACCACATCTTCAAGCATCCTCTTTGTCCATCTTTTCTTCAAATCTTGATCTTGAGCATCCTTACAAAATATGTATCCTAATACAATTTTCTAATAAAGTAAAAACTCCTAATCTGTTTATTACAAACCAAATGAATAAATAAATTACAAAACAAGACTTACAACATATAATAAGATTATAACATAACCAAATGAATAAAACATGACAATCAATCCATCAATCCACAAGGTCAAGGCTTTGTTATGCATAACCAAACAACATATCCCAAAAGGAAATCATCCAACTCAAGCATGGCTTCATGTAATTAAAAAATCCAACAAAAAAAAGGTTTTTTTAAACACACTGCTGTCACACAGCAGCAACATGAAAAAAATTGGACTTTTCAATTTTTAACAAAATTAAAACCACAAGATTCAAGCCATCTCAATGCATATAAGATTAACCAACTTGAATCAAGAGAAACCAAGCTAAATCTTGAGTTCTAGGGTTTCTAATAACCCAAGAAAAGACACAAAACAATCTAAAGAAGTTAGTGTCCATGCAACCGGCACTAGATGCCATTGAAGGGATTTTAACAAGTTTATCAAAGTTGTTTAACCCTTTTAAACAGAAAACGCAGCGGATAATCATTTTAACATCTTGTAAGAAGTTTACATAAAACATTTTATGTTGATAAAACCCTTTTAGATGGATCTATTTGCATGAACAAGTAACTAACAAAACAAGCAATGAAAGATAATGAAAACTACATTTCAAAGCTTTCTTTTGAGATGAGAAGGATGATGTTCTTGAAGGCAAGACTCCAAATAGCAATCCTCAAGAAGTAATACCCCAAGCTCCTCCAAACACCCACTTGCTAGGTTGTGTTGCACCACTTAAAAGAACCTCTCTTCCAAGTCGATTTCCAGCCAAGAATCCCTACTTGAAGGCTGAAAATGAACTTGTTTGCAGCCCTAAAAACCGAGTTCTAGAGAGAGAGATGAGAGGATTTCTATTGCTTTGTGTGTGTGAGAGAAAAGTGTGTTCTCTTTGGAAGAGTGTAATGCCTTGGTTGCTTGGAACAATAACAAAAAGGGAGAGTTCCAAAGCCCCTTAGGGGCTACCAAAATTACTCCCAAAAGGGGAGTTTCCCTCTCATTTTTATTTTATAAAAAGTACACTTTCAACCTTATGTTTTTATAAAATTAAACCCCTTTTTAATTTTATACCAATAACACACTGTTATTTGTCATTGTTTAACTAATTTAAATAATGAAACAAATATCTCTCATGAACAAATTATCTATATATAATCATGTTCATTTACAAAAGCAATGTTTTTAGAAAACCCGGTTTCTAATTGGTGCTAATATTTATTCGTATGATCACATCGACAGACAAATTTTTATTGGTGTTTGTTTGGCTTGTTATTGGGTATGACCCGACTTGGGTCATATCACACTAGCCACATCAATTTAATATGTGTCTTGGGCAGATCACTTCTTTCACTTTTTCCTTGGAATTCAGGTAAAGCAAATAAAGGAAGGGTTTTTCATTAGTCAATCTATGTATGTATCTGACATCTTAGAAAGATTTGAAATGAAAGATTGCAAGCCTGCCAAGACACCCATACCCTGAAACCATAATCTTTGTCCTGATCTTGAAGGGAAGGATACTGATCAACATCAGTACAGAGCAATTATTGGTTCTCTGATGTATCTCACAGCTATTAGATCTGATATCATGTTTGCTACTTGCATTTGTGCAAGATATCAGGCTGCTCCAAAGGTGTCTCACCTAGCTGCTCTTAAGAGAATCCTCAAATACCTCAAAGGAGCGCCTAAACTAAGTCTCTGGTATCCCAGAAACAAGGATTTCATTCTCTGTGGATACTCTGACAGTGACTATGGAGGCTGCAATGTTGACAAGAAATCAACATCAGGAGGATGTCAATTTCTTGGTGGAAGGATCATCTCATGGCAATGCAAGAAACAATCCTCCGTCTCTACATCAACTGCTGAAGCTGAATACATTACTGCTGCTAGCTGTTGTGCTCAACTGCTATGGATTCAAAATCAGATGTTAGACTATCCATATTGACAACAATAGTGCTATCTCCATTACTGAAAATCCAGTGAAGCACTCCATGACAAAACATATTGACATCAGGTATCATTTCATTAGAGATATTCATGAGAAAAATCTAATTAAATTAATCAAAGTTGATTCAAATGAACAATATGTTGATCTGTTCACCAAAGCTTTTGATGAACAAAGATTTAAGTATCTCATAACAGCTATTGGGATGATAACATTGATTAATTTAATCTTTTTTGAAAACCTTTTTAATATGTAAGCCTTATATCAATACAATTTAAGCCCTGTTACAAGAAGTTCTTTCTAAAATTTTCTAAGTGTAAATTCCTTCCGAAGAGAAATTAACCCTCGAAAGACATTCTCATATCTTCCGAAGCAAGATTTCTCAAACGATAACTTTATTCTTGGAAACATTTTTTGCCTCGGAAGAAGCGATTGATTGTATATCAGATCTACTTCCGAGACTTATAGATTCTCCATTCGGAAGCAACTCTAACCTTCGAAAGCAAAGTTTTTGCTTCGGAAGTAGGAATGGCCTTCGAAGACAAGTTACCTTTGGAAATGTTTTCCACTCGGAAGAGAGATTCTACTATGTAACGTAAATCTCTTGGCCCCCACACTGTAAAAAGCAAAGATTTTGTTAATGATGTCAGATTATTTAACTGATTTTAACCTTACCGCCACTGTCATTTCCTCCACTTAACCATCACATCACCTTATCCTAACCTCCATTACCGCCTTACCACCCTCTTTTAAATAATCTCGACTGTTCAATTTCATCTTCTTACTTGAAACTTTACTGCCCTAGAAATTTCTCCTCTCCAACTTTACCCAAGCTCCAAATCATCTACATTCACCTTTCCCAAATGGCACTTAACCCTCAGCACAACCAAGTCGCACTTCTTGATTCTTCAAGAGATACCGACTTCTCTGAAATCATCCCCTTTCTCACCCAATCAACCTACTACACTGCCCTTACCATTAACCCACTGTTTACTCCAACCAAATGGCCGAATTTTGGGGAAATGGTCAAGTCGAAACTCTAAATTGGATTCGTGTACTATGGTCTAGCATCTGTGGACAGGAGTTGATCGTCACTGAACAACTCATGAGGGAGCACCTTGAGCTTCATGATGAAGGAGCTCCTACTGAATTCCCTAAGGAAGATTTGGATAGCACTTATATCCTAATGGGATATGGTGGAGACATTAGCAGGTTGACAGTTTACAAGTTCAACTTCTCCTACAATTGGAAGTTCCTCCTACATGTTGTTCTTCATTGCTTGTCCAACAAATCATGGGGATGGGATCAAATCCCTTATGAACTAGGATGCTTAGTTCATGGATTGGTGAGAGACCTACGCTTCAATTACTCACGATTTGTGTTTTCAAATCTGATAGGGAATCTACATAGGGAGTCATTCTTCATGTATCATAGGTTCCTTCAACACATAATCAACTTTTAGTTGGACCAGAGCATGCTTGTTTGTCTAGCTGCTCTGACTGTCCCCCACATGCGGCCTACCATCTTCAAAACATTGAAGAAGGTATCCACCAACTTCACTGGAAGGTATACCACTCTGCTTCCAGGTATGATTGAGCGCATAGCTCTTGGGGACATCCCTGTTCACCCCACAGGTGATGAACCCACACTAGCAACAACCTCCATAATGCCAACACTACCTTCTCCACCCATCACCATCACTTATCAAAGACGCCCTAAACGAACCCTTGTTCAATCTACGATGATTGAACAAGACCCTCCTGTGCAATCCGAAAAGACTAAAGTGGAAACATGGGCTCCCACTCAGTTAGAGGTCTCTCCATCCTTCTCTCTTGACCTTAATTTGGGTTTTCAGTCTCCTCAGTCTCAAACCCAGGAGCTCGATACCCAAACCAATAGCCCTCAGAATGAGTATCTACATCTTCGGAGCAACCAATAAGAGACAGCCCCACCAGAGGCTCAATGCCTATAACATTGACCAAAGTCCCGGGTCAGTAGGCTTAACCTCCCTATCTTTCACTAACCTTCTATTCAAAACTAATGAAGAGATAACATCTCTCCATGGCAATGAAGTTGATCTACAATACCCTCTTCAAGATCAACAGAGCCTGGAGAAATCCCTTATCTCTAGCCCCTATTAGCAACCAACAACTGAGGTGAGTCCCACTGATGTGGAGGGGACTCATGTAGATTCAGCTGCCACTACAAAAGGTGCCTTAATGGACCTTGTGGATAGTGGTAATATCTCTCAGACTGAATCTACAGAAACCGAGCCCTTTGATGACTCTGAAAGAGACATCATTGAGCATGGGAAACCAGGGTGCCAAGAAACCACATCTGGTGGTGAGGGTGAACATACTAGGTATGTTACCTCATCTCCCTGTGATTCATCAAAAGAAGATGACGGAAGCATGCAACTCCTTGTTAAAGACCTTCTATCTAAAGTCTCAAACCTTGAATCCTTGGTTAGGACTTTAGAAGCAAGGTCTGCCACTCAGCAACTTGAGATTGACAATCTCAAGGCTCAACTAGCTGAGAAACAGACAGAGAGGTTTGTTAGGCATGTACCTATTCAGGTCTCATTGACTTCTTCCTCTAGCTCATCTAGCTCTCAAGATGATGCTACCAAAAAGGGGGAGAATGCTCAAAGACAAACACATGAGGAACCACAGAGCCGACCTTCAACTTCAACGTCTTCTTCTCCCATCATCACAGTGACTGAGCCACCCCAAGTCATTCTTCATATTGACCGAAGGATGCTCAGTGATCTCTATAGACTCCTCACCAAGTTTCTATTGAGATCCTCCTTTGAGCAGCCAAGCCATGATGCTGCAATGATCTACTTTGGAGCTGAAGAGCTTCAGAGGCTGACTGCACCTTCTACCACTGTGGAAGAAGTTGGTCAACCTAAGGTCCACATGGAACCTAAGATTTAATTCGAAGGGGAAATAGGGACTGATGGCCTAGCAACTGAAATAGTTGGGACAGAATCTGCATCTCCTTAAACGTCCGAACCTGAACTTAAAGCCTCGGAAGAACAAGCTGAATCTTCCAAAGCTAAAATGGAAGCTGTGGAAGGATTGTTTAAGATGTCCGAGGAATTGAACATCAATCAGAACCCTCTCTCCAGGAACCACCACAGTCAGGATCTTCAAAAGACAAAGGAAAAAGGAAGATGACTGCGGAAGAGCTTCAGGAAGATGAGAAGATTGAGAAACTCAAGAAGAAAGGAAGACTTCAAACTGAGAAGTTGCTAACTGCCAGTACAAAAGCAGCTGCATCTAATCAGGAGGCTGTCATCAATAAAAGGAGAGAGGAGATCATTGGTCAGCTCATTGAGTTGGGAGCTGCCAATGAAGAAACATTCCTGTTACCATTAGAGGAATTGGTGGATTTGGAGAAGGCAACCGGGCTGAAACTTGAAGAAGAAGCCAGGTTGGCCTCAGAGACAGAGGAAAAGAAACAGAAGGAGGCTGAATTGCAGGTATGGAGAAACACTCCTGCTACCATTCAAGAACTTTCTCCACACAATGATGATACAATCCTCTGTCTCTACAACAAAGAGCAGGATCAAATGGAGAAAGAAAGGAAGAGGGCGGCAAAAGAACAGGCCAGAGAGAAGAAGAAGGAAGAAGAAGCCAGGGTCACTGCCTCGAAGAAGCTCACTGAGAAGGCCTGAATGAAGGACTATCTTAGGGCTCATGGCTTCTCTGGAAGGCAGGTGGGTCCTATGTCTGAAAGGACACTCCAACGGATTGTCAATGAAATTAAGGTTGACATCCGGATGGGGAAAAGGAAAGAGATGTATAGAAGGGTAAAAGGGATAACCTTCACTGCTATCACCCAACCACAACCTGAACCCTTCACCCTTGAATCCACATCACTACCAACATCTACTCCCTCACCTCAACCACCCAAACTTCCTATCATCCAACCCAAAACACTAGCCAGAACCTCTGAACCTAAACCTACTGAATTACCATCCAAACCATCCCCTTAGCCTTCTCAACAGCTCTTGAGGATTTTAAGGAAATCAAGACGAAGCTCAACAACTGCACTACTCTGAGCGAAGTCTCTTGTGTAGAAGACTTTGTCAATATCAGTTATGTTGATGGTTCTTCAAGTTCCCTCACAAGAGATAATTCCTTGATCTGCCTAGAGGAACTTTGGACCAGGCTGTGAGACTTCTTGGCCTCAACTCAGACTCTTTAAATGATGAAGAGAAGAAGCTCAAAAGAAAATGGTGACTCTACTGGATACAAAGAAAGAGGACAAGATTCCTAGTCAGTCTCTTGCGCCTAGAAGGAAGATAATCCAGTGGAGTTTGATGAACCTTCTCACAACTTTGTTGTGGAAAGGGAGAATGGTGAAGTTAATAGACTCAATGCAACCTCTCTGCTACACTCCAGCAGGTTCGACATTGTTGATCTAGCAGAGAAGCCATTCTCCAACCCCTCCAACTCTGAAACTGCTGCACTCATCAGAAATCATCTCAGCAATCTTCATCTAGCTGAGTTAACTGCAAAGGCAAAGATTGAAGAAGAGTTGAAGTTGAGAAGACAATAAGACAAGAAAGATCTCCCACCAAAGGTACCGCCTTTCTACAGATGGTGGAAGGTCCTGAATTGGAACCTATAGTTTGATAGGAGTATGATTATAGTTCCCATCAACTAACTCTTTTCAGAGGGCAACAACAAAGGGTACATGTTATCGAAGGTGACATATTGGATTTCCTATCTACCAAGGATCTGTACAAGCTTCTCATCACCACATCAAGGAAGAACAAGGAGACGGACAAATATTTACTCTCCTTGGTGCTGAAAGTTTTGAGAAGTCGAGACAAGTGATGTTTTGGTAGCATCAGCCTAGGGGGAGTTTGTTGGATCAAGAATAAGGCAACCAAAACTATGTCACTTAAGTTATTTTGGTGTTGCATGCAAAAGGCTTCCGAAGCTTAAGGTGGAACTTCCAAATGTTGTAGAGTTCTTCCGAAGACAAAGAAAAAGACCAACTTCCGAAGACAGAACTCTACTTCTGAAGACAAGTGCATACTTCCGAAGTTCAAGACTTGGAAGAATAAAGTACAGACCACTTCCAAAGTATGATGATAAGAAGAAGTCTCCAAGCCTTGAAAGAAGCAACCTCTTCCGAAGTATAAGTGGCTTCGGAAGTACTTACTCTTCCGAAGCCATTTAACCTTCGGAAGACACTGCTATGAACCAATGGACACAAGTATGGTCTCTGACACTCCGCTGCAGACTCCTCATACAGCATGGCTTCTTCCTAAAGAGCCATGTTGTTAACCATACTTTATTCCACTGTTCACCTTTTTATGATAGTACATGTTACCAACTTTAGTTGGTGACAAAAGGTATGTCAGGGACATGTCCTGACTACCAAATCTCAGATAAGACTTTATCCGAGATACCTTAATGTTTAGTCTTGTAGTATAGACTTTAGCTATAGGATCCCAGCTGGTATCAAAGTATTTGCGGCTGTAGATAGTATTATATATAGGTTCTCCTTGTAACACATTGAAAAATGAGATCATCTGCTTGTAAGAGTCTTGTATTTTGAGTTGAGAATCAATATATAAAAGTATCTTGAAAATTACTGTGTTCTTTATTACTTTCTATATTGTGACCAACTCTTATTGATTCTTCATATACCTGAGTGCTGTTCTAGGTGAGTTTAAGAGGAGACATTGTGTTTACGTGACAAACACTGATCCTGCAGTATGAACTAGCTATCAAGAATAATAAACAACCAAAACAACATACAAACTACCTTCAGTAGAGCTGCAGAAAAACGAGTTTGGATGAAGAAGATGAGGTTCTTGAATGAGCAAAACACCAAGGGGAGGTGTCCTCAAGCATCCATACCCACAAGCATCAAGCAAACACCTTTCTTGCTATAGTTTTGACATCAAAATCACACCAAGAGAGCTGCTGAAAACGATTTGCAGCTTCTATTTTCTTCAATATTGGAGAAGAAGAAAAGCTCTTGAGGATCTTGCATGTAAGAGAGAGAAGGAGGATTGAGTGTGTGTGTTTTCAAAAAGTCAAGTGAAGTAAAACAAGAGGCCAATGACCCTTATTAGGGGTGGCCGTAACTCAAAACTATTTGGGGTTTTCCCACCCTAAAAAGTCTTTTACAAATTGTTTTACTAATAACACTTATAAGTTATCTAATTAACCTTTTAATTATATAACTTATACACCCACTATTATTATTATTTGATGTTATTTAACCAACTTAAATAACATTACAAATAATGTCCATAAACGAAATATCCTTATAAGTGTTTCATCTCATATTTATTTAGGAAACCCATTTTCTAAATTGGTGTATTTATTTAATTGCATGATCATATCATCATTTAAATATTTATATTAGTGTTTGCTAAGCTTGTTATTGGGTATGACCCAACTTGGATCATTACGTACTAATCACATCAATATTCTATGTGTCCTGGGCATAAAGAATCCAACAACCTTTAAGAGGAGCTCAACCAGGAATACAAGAACATATGGATGTGATTGACCTAACTCCTAGCTCACCTATGCAAGTGGGTGATTATACCAAAAAGAGGGAGAAAGTCATTACAATCACAGAACCTGGGAGTTCTTTAGAGAGTATTGACACTGAGGAGTCACCATCCTCACTTGCAATTATGCATACTAAGCAACTTCCTCATGTTCTCATTGATGTGGACTACATAGACTCCTTAATACAGAGTCTGTTTGAGGAAGGGATACCAAGGGCCATGTCATCTCCACCATCTTCAAATCACATCATTGGTGGAGGTATGACAGCAATAGAAGAGCCCTAATCATCATTAGGGTTCAAGGTCTGGATTCGAGTTCAAGACAAGCTTATAAGTTGGCTCAAAGAATCCAAGACCGGATCACTACAGAGTTCGGCCTTAGAAGAAGACTTAGACAATCAGGCAATGTCATTGGTCAACTGGACGTTAACGCAGACCCTAAGATTCCTTTCATAGGGGAAACCTTGACTTAAGGCCCAGTGACAGAATATGAGATCCCTGTCTTATCACCAACAACTGTTGCAGAGGTCAATGCCTTTTTTAAGACATGATAGGACCTGGTATTTGAATGAAATACCTGGAGATTAGTGTGTATACCAGATCAAATAGTGCGGAATCCTATTTGATTGGTGATCCAATCAGTGAGAACACACGAAGAATCAATCAGGAATTGAAACTAACGTTAGAAATCAATTGGGAATCGATTTAATGTGTTCTGTGAACTTGGAGAACGAATTGGGAGGTTTCTGGACGGCTAGGGTACGTCTGGAATCTTAATTGATCGAGAGAGTTTGTTTTTCCACGAATTGAGTTGTATTTATAGGTTGGTATTATTCAATCGTGCGACTGAACCATTAGTATGGTTCAGTCGTGCGATTGAGCCATGCGGTTGATTCATTCGCACGACTGAGTGTTCAGTCGTGCGACTGAGCCAATCTTATGTTACAATCATACGACTGATCCAGTCTCCTGGTTCAGTCGTGCGACTGAGTCATTCGTATGAAGGTGTTCATGCTTATGGTCCATTCCCATGGGCCATTCGCATGATAACTTCATTATTTTAAGTTTGAATGTATTAATTAGTAAACATTATATGTAAACATTCAACCAATCACTAACCTAATTAATTAATTTAATATCAACTTATTAATGAAATATTAATCATTACAAATCACAAACACCCAATATCATTCATTAGTCATATCAAATTACGCCACAATCAGATAAACAAGATCTATTACATTTCATATCATGATCTAGGGACATACATGTATCAACAAACTCCCCCTTGGACCTAGATCTCTCTAATCTCTTGTTTTCTGCATAACCTCCTTGTATTTCTTGTACTTCTCCTCCGTTGTGACTCCCGTGTGAATCTCAAACGTGAAGCAGAGTCGTATAACGTTCGGGAACTGAAGAGCTTGTACAATATCCTGCGTATCATAGAACAGTGGCCACTTGTATAGCGTATATACATCACTTTCTGACAAGTTTGTAAACCACATCGGGTCGAATACCCTGATAGTATCTATTTGTCCCTCTTTGCTTAAGACTATGACCACTTCAACTATTCTCCAATTATAGTACCACCACTTAAAGTGTGGAGTAAAATCCTGTGGCATTTCCCTGAGTGGATTCTTGACATTGTGCGTGGAGGATTCCAATTCAACACTATCTTTGGCTTGCCAGTAATTGTATCAACCTCAGACCTTCTGATATACCTAGTAGGCTGGTGAGGTCTGAAGTTAACCCATCTAGTGTGGTACTCCTTCTTTAGGGCAGCCTCAAAACAGCGTGACATCTTCCTCGAGTCGCATACAAGAGCTTTAGTTTGGCCAGCTGGTTGAGCTCAAAGCCTAGTAGAGTCTTTAGATCATGTGGAAATCTAAAATACTCTATGCCCTTCTCCCCCTCTTAACTGCATAGACGTTAAGGTCATCAAATATGCCCATGCTATAATCCTACCTGACACCTTATGATGTTTCTTGACTCTGTAGAGTTTGGTGTAGGAATCCTTCTTTGGTGTAGTACGTTGGGCTCTAACTTCTTCAAAACATGCAGCCCACTCAGCCTTTCGAATGTCAACATCATCATTTGAGGCTTGGCTGTGTCTTCTGCTTCTCTGTTTCTTGCTCCATATTGTTTAACACCTCAATAGTATCGCTGACAAGGGATTCACCCAGATTGGGGACCACATTACCCTCATGTTAGCGTACTGAGGGTCTCCTCGGCAGTGACATCTTCGATCTCTACATCATCAACATCGTTGAACTCTTCGTCACTAGTTGAATCGCATGTCGGAGCATCTTTTATTATTTCATCTGGATTTAGCTCGAAAAGCTCTGCGAGTTGCTCATTTGATAAGTCATGAATTATTCCCCTTCTTCAGGGGTATATCACTGAAAACCTGACTATCCCTTGCAGATCAAGAATCATTGTTAGCTGAGACTTGACCTGCTGAAGGGGAGCAACGTCAAACTCATCTCTTTGGTAATTTTGATCTGTTTGATTTAAACATTTCACACATAAATCATTAGTAATTCATCAAACAGAAAGGCATTAAAATAATATAAACATTAAGTACATTGTGTTCAATTACATGATTCAATACAAAAGAAGATAAATACATAATCATCTATTCTTTACTTTTTCTTGTATCAAGTTTCATCACTTGTAGGGCAAGGTAGAGCTGATTGATCTTGTCTGTTCTTAGTCCTGTTCTCTAGACCTATAGCATGGCTGATGCAGGGTGCATCCTCTCCTTCTGCTTCTTCATCATCGTCCTCCCTTTCACTTCATCCACATCATTTCATCACTATCATCACCATCTCCCTCTTTAATCTTCAAGGCTCATCTTTAGATCCTTTTAGTTTGAGCATGATGGTCTCTTAGCATCCTCCAACTCTAAATTTTCTTAGCAGAAGTGACTCTTGAAGGGTTTGAAAGAACACTAAAACATAGTATAACCTTTTAATCTTTTCAGAAAATGCAGCGGATGTATAGGATTATAACAAGTTTATAATCTGAAATTTTCGTGTTCTAAGTGTGGTTTTAAGATGGAAAACAAAACCCAAATCAATAGGGATCTTAAATATATGAATGGACAAGCTATGAACAAACATTAATGTACATAAAATCACAGCCATATGAGGCTGTGAATGGCTACCTTTCTCCAGCAGAAAAATCGACTTAGAGGAGTGTTTTGGATGCTTGAATCGACCAAGAACTCAATGTAGAGATCCTCAAGCTTCGTATACCCCAAGCACTATTACAAAACACCTTGTATGCTAGGATTGAACACCAAAATCAAGCTGCTAGAGCTCCTTCTTTCTGCCTGATTTCCGAAACTAGAGAGGGGAGAAAGAGAGAGAGAGCTTTTGCATGTATATCTTTCAAATGGCTGGTCCAAGAGCAAAATTATAAGACCCCTTAATTGTGTGTGTCAATTCAACAAAGTGGTCCAATAGGAACACAATAAGGGGCGACCAAAAGGCTTTGAAAATGGGTTTCCCCCCCTTTTAAAATTAGACACATTACAATGTTACATGGTCTATAACTTGGTATCTCTTAGTAAATGTATACAACTAACCATTTAATTGTATAACATATGTAGCCATTTTAATTTGTAATGTCATCTAACTAATATAAATAACATTACAAATAATATAATTGAACAAAATATCCTAATAAATTGTTCCATGTCATATGCAACTTGTTTAGAAAACCCATTTTCTAATTGGTGTTAATATTTTATTGCATGATCACATCATCAATTAAATTTATTTGGTGTTTGCTAAGCTTGCTATTGGGTATAACCCGACTTGGATCATGACGTACTAACCACATCAATATTCTAAGTGTCTTGGGCACACAGAATCCTACAATCTCCCACTTGCCCAAGATTCATAGAAGATTGATGCAAGCAGTAAATACCGCCTAACAACGGTTTACTACCCTTAATACGCATGACTTATAGCCATTCAATAACATCATCCCTTTCAAGTGCCCTACTTGAAAAGATTTAGGTGAATTAATCATTTATCCTTTTGTTACAGATGTCATGTTAAATCCAAGGACACAGAATGATCATTCCTTGTTGATTTAACTTAATCAGGCCTTAGACATCTAACTCTCAACGAATAAGAGGAACAAATTCCATCTTGACTACATACGTTTCTCACAAACACCTCGTGTTATACCTGAACATATCCTTATGTACTGTCCACTATTTCAGGACAGTGAAGAATAGGCTCAAGGTGTAATACTTGGTGAATATCAAAACCCAATATATATCTCAGGTCGGAGGATACCAAATGATATTCGCCTTTACTCAAATTACTTATGATCAATCAATAAGATTCCATGTAGTAAAATTTGAGATGCGGGTTAGTCCAATATTTGTATCCCACAAATATCTATGAACCTTGGTAGCAACCCATTGCTCTATATTCATCCTTATGAATATCAACCAATCCAAGTTCATAATAGTCTTACCTTCAAACTTGTTCCCACAAGTGTGAACGACTACGGACATTTAGAGTAAACATTTTACTCATGGATTAAACATGCTAAATTGGAATATTATTTGAAGCATTATAACCAAATAATTTTATTCAAATAATAGAAAGTTCCACATATCCAAATACAAAATTATAGATCAAATCCAATCACTAGAATATCGAAGTCCCATGGCACAAGTATGACATTCATGCTTTGCCTTTTCAAGGAGCTTCGTGAGAGGATCCGCAACGTTTTGATCCGTGTGAACTTTGCGAATACATATCTTTCCTTTTTCAACTTCATCTCGTATGTAGTTGAATCTCCGCTCAATATGCCTAGTCTTTTGATGAGCACGGGGTTCCTTGATTTGTGCAATCGCACCCTCGTTATCACAAAAGATCTCTAGGGGGTCCTGAATGGAGGGGACAACCCCTAGATCGGCAATGAATTTCTTTAACCATGCAGCTTCTTGAGCTGCCAATGAGGCGGCGACATATTCTGATTCTGTAGTTGATAGAGCCACCACATCCTGCTTGGAGCTCTTCCAAGAGACAGCTCCTCCATTCAGAATGAAAATGTATCCCGATTGTGATCGTGAATCATCACGATCGGTTTGGAAACTTGCATCGCATCCGTGTAACCTTTTACAACGAGTTCCTCGTCACCAGATCCATAGATCAGGAACATATCTTTTGTCCTCCTTAGGTACTTAAGTATGTTCTTAAGCCATCCAATGACTGTTTCCAGGATTCTGCTGGTAACGGCTTGTCATGCTTAAGGCGCATGACACGTCCGGTCGAGTGCATATCATTGCATACATGATGGATCCTATAGCAGATGCGTATGGGATTGCCTTCATTTTGTCTTGCTCATCCTTTGAGCTTGGACATTGAGTCGTACTCAACATCGTTCCTCTTTGAATAGGTACGGTACCTTTCTTAGAGTTTTCCATCTTGAACCTTTTCAAGATTTTATCAATATGCACTTTGATTCAAACCAATCAACCGCCTTGATCTATCCCTATAGATCTTTATTCCCAGAATATAGGCGGCTTCACCAAGATCCTTAATGGAAAAACAACTTCCAAGCCAGGTTTTTACACCTTCCAAGGTTGGAATGTCATTTCCAAATAGCAGTATGTCATCAACATACAATACTAGGAAAGTTATTGTGCTCCCACTAGCCTTCTTATACACACAAGCCTCATCAGCGTTTTGATGAAACCAAATTTCTTTACTTCCTCATCAAAACGGTGATTCCAGCTTCTCGATGCTTGTTTTAATCCATAGATTGATTTCTTTAACTTGCATACTTTATTAGGATGTATTGGATCGACAAAACCTTCAGGCTGAACCATATAGACATCTTCCTCAAGATATCCATTTAGGAAAGCGGTTTTGACATCCATTTGCCAAATCTCATAATCATAATGAGCAGCTATGGCAAACAATATCCTTATAGACTTTAGCATCGCAACAGGTGAGAAGGTTTCATCATAATCAACCCCTTGAGTTTGAGTGAAACCTTTGCTACAAGTCTAGCTTTATAAGTATCCAAGTTTCCATGCATATCGGTTTTCTTCTTGAAAACCCACTTACTTCCAACTATCTTGGAGTTAAGAGGTGGTACAACCAAGTCCCATACTTGATTGTCATACATGGATTGCATCTCAACGTTCATGGCTTCAAGCCATTTGTCACAATCCGTGTTGGACATTGCATCATGGTATGTGGTTGGTTCATCAGAATCTATCACATAGCATCCATCCATGAAAAATCCATATCTTTCAGGTGGATTACTAGTTCTACCACTTCTGCGAACGTGTTGTGTGTATTGATCAACCACTTGATCATCCTCAACATCCTTATGTTGAGTGCTAGTTTCAACCAAACGTGCATCGGGCTGTGGTTCTTGATCTTCCTCAAGATCCACTGTTCTACTGCTAGCTCCTTCCATAAGGAACTTTGCTTCTAAGAACTCACCCTTTCTGGCAACAACACCTTTTGTTCCATTGGATCATAGAAATAATATCCCATAGAATCTCTAGGATATCCAATAAAGATACACTTGGTGGATCGGACATCCAATTTGTTTAGGGTGGGAGTCTTAACATAAGCCTCACATCCCCAAACCCTTAAGTACGATAGGGATGGAACTCTTCCATGCCATATCTCAAAAGGTGTCCTTTCTACCTTTTTGGTTGGGGCCATATTTAGAATACGGGCCGCGGAGAGCAGAGCGAAACCCCAAAATGATAGAGGTAATGTGCTTCTAGCCATCATAGATCGGACCATATCCAATAAGGTTCGATTCCTCCTCTCAGACACACCATTATGTTGTGGTGTTCCAGGTGGAGTGAGTTGTGAGACAATCCCGCAACTCCTAAGATGATTTTGAAAGGTATCACTTAGGTATTCACCTCCTCTATCGGTACGAAGAATTTTAATTGACTTGTTGAGTTGATTTTCTACTTCATTTTTGAAGATTTTGAACATTTCAAAAGCTTCGTCTTTGTGCCTTAACAAGTACACATACCCATAGCGACTATAATCGTCGGTAAAGGTAATGAAGTATCTTTCACCATTCCTAGTCATTGGCTTAAAAGGACCACATACATCCGAATGTATGATTCCTAATAAATCTTTTGCCCTTTCGGTAGTTCCATTAAAGGGTGCCTTAGTCATCTTACCTTGTAAACAACTCACAAACATCAAATGAATCACATTCATTTGTTTTTAAAAGACCATTCTTTTGAAGTGTTTGTAAACGTTTCTTGTTTATATGACCAAGACGACAATGCCAAAGATAGGTATCACTTAAGTCCAACTTGAGTTTCTTGGTGTTAGTTTGGTACAATGAACTATTTAAAGTATTTTCATGAACCAATTCATAAATACCATTAATTGGAATAGCTTTAAAATAGAACATACCATTTAAAGAAACATGAATATCATTTTCAATAAAAGATAATACATAATCATAATGTCTTAATTGGGATACAGAAATAATGTTCCTAGTCAAACTAGGAGCATACAAAACATTCTTCAAAATAACTTCCAAACCACTTGGAAGTCTCAGGATGTAGTCTCCACGAGCTTCAACTAAGACTTTAGTTCCATTTCCCATGAAGAGGCTAACATCCCCTTGTTTGAAGTCCCTACTTCTTGTGAACCCCTGCAACAAATTGCAAATGTGAGTTCCACATCCGGTATCCAATACCCATGTGTTAGAAGATGTAACATTAAGATCAATATGAATCATGTATATTGTACCTGAGGTCTGCCCGGCATCCCTCTTGGCTTTCAACTCTTGGAGATGGACAGGACAATTCCTTGCCCAATGTCCAATCTCCCCACACTTGAAGCATGGGTCATTGTAGCAACCTTTTGCTTCTTCTCTTGTGGTTGGGTGGCACCCTTGCCACCCCTTTCCCTTTTCCCCAAGCGGGTCCCTTACCCTTGGCAACCTTTGCCTTGGGTGCGGGACGAGGCCTTTTGTTGTTCCCACCTTCATTAATGTGAGAACGGGTAAAACCCTTTTACCCATGGCCGCCTCGGCCGTTTTGAGCATTGAGTGAAGCTCACCAATGCTTTTATCCCAAGCATTCATGTTGTAGTTCAACACGAATGTCTCGAACCTTTTGGTAAGGCCATTGAGGATCAAATCCGTGGCCAATTCCTTCGAGACGGACAATTAAGCCTCTCGAGGCGGTCAATGTGACTTTTCATCTTAAGTACATAAGATGAAACAGATTGATTGTCGTCCATACGACATGCATGGAGCGCTCGAACCGTTTCGAACCGCTCAACCCTTGCTTGCTGTTGGAACGTTTCCTTCAGCTGGGTTATCATGTCGTAAGCTCCGTGATGTTCATACTCCTTTTGGAGATCCGGAGTCATGCTCGCTAGCATGAGACAAGACACTTGGACGGAGTCCTCAGTGTATTTCAGCCAATCGTTAAAGGCCTCCTCATCATCCTCGTTAGGTTGATCGGGGACAGGGTCGTCTAAAATACGATCGTCTCTCTCTCTTGCTTGAGAACAATTCTCAAGTTTCGATACCAATCGATGAAGTTGTTATGGTTAGACGTTCCTTTTGGAGGATCGCTCGTAGGGATTGGTTGGACGCGGATGAGTTATCGGAATTATCATTATTAGAGGCCATCTACAAAATTTAACAAAGTTTTATTTAGTATTTTCGATATTGTAATTTTAATAACAAATGTCTTACGAGACTTTTCATATTAAAATCTAGAACCCAATATTACATTTAAATTGTGGTTAGGTGACCTTTATCCCACGTTTTAAATTAATAAGGTGGTCAACGTTTGACGATTGCAACCATTTGCAACTTCTAGAGGTATGGGATCGACTCTTGAACATCATATGTAAAGTCGGCATGAAAATCCCATCAACACCATTTGGAAACCACATTGTAGGTGATCCATTTAACATGGTTTGCAAATCAAGACATCCTACTTACACCCACGTGTGAGTTTGCCAAAACAAATGGTTAGGTGACCTTTATCCCATAAGTAAGGCATTCTCACCTCAAATCACAAGTTCCCTCAAAATGGTTGGTGATCTTTATCCCACTAAGAGTTCCCAAGTGACTCAAGTGTTGTGTAAAAGGACGGTGTTGATCTCGTTTAAAAAATTTAGAGATTTCTTAATTCTAGTTTAGAAAACTCTATGTACTTGTATTTGTATGCTTTCAAATACAAGATACCCTATGGTCCTTTGATTAAAACCAATTTTAATCTTTAAAATCATTAAACCATTTTAATAACTTTTATTAACTTTAAAGAACCAACATTTTCAGCTTGTTAAGATTGTTATTAGTTTGCTTAGAATATCCAAATATCAACCAAACAATCAAGACAACAAACAATCAACCAAGCATAAACATTAACAATCATATGTGCATAACCATAGCCCTTATGTTGACAACACTTGTTTGCCATCACAAGTGTTGTCTATGGTCTTTCTAAGGGTCAAACATATCATAAAGGTTCCATGAACCTCCCACTAGAAACCACATCCAAATGCTCCATGTTTCTTGTGTCTTTGTGTCCATCTTTGGGTCTTGATCTTGTACATCTTCCTTTTACAAAATTGTATCCTAATACATTTTTCTAGTAAAGGAAATGAACCTAATCTATTATTACATAACCAAATGAATGAATAATTACAACCCAAATGAATACACAAATATTACAACCAAATTGAATGAATAAAACAACCACTTGAAACATCCAAACAACACAAGGCCACAAGCTAGGTTATGCACTTTAACAACCAATGATCATATCATCTATTCAATAATGAAAACCCCATTTAAAACCCCAAATTTCAGCCAACATAAACTGAAATTTTGGGTTTTAATCATTGTCCAAACAACCAACATTTAACATACATATCTTTCAAGGTTTAATCACAAGCATGTGTAATGTAACCTTGAAAGTTGGGGATTTCAACAAGATAATGTACCAGCCCAAAACAGCCTATAACATATCTAATATCATCTTTTAAACCAATTTCAAAAGATGAATCAAGCAAGCCATCCATATAACCGGCTCTTGATGCCATTGAAGGGTTTGAAAGAACACTAAAACATAGTATAACCTTTTAATCTTTTCAGAAAACGCAGCGGATGTATAGGATTATAACAAGTTTATAATCTGAAATTTTCGTGTTCTAAGTGTGGTTTTAAGATGGAAAACAAAACCAAATCAATAGGGATCTTAATATATGAATGGACAAGCTATGAACAAACATTAATGTACATAAAATCACAGCCATATGAGGCTGTGAATGGCTACCTTCTCCAGCAGAAAAATCGACTTAGAGGAGTGTTTTGGATGCTTGAATCGACCAAGAACTCAATGTAGAGATCCTCAAGCTTCGTATACCCCAAGCACTATTACAAAACACCTTGTATGCTAGGATTGAACACCAAAATCAAGCTGCTAGAGCTCCTTCTTTCTGCCTGATTTCCGAAACTAGAGAGGGGAAAGAGAGAGAGAGCTTTTGCATGTATATCTTTCAAATGGCTGGTCCAAGAGCAAAATTATAAGACCCCTTAATTGTGTGTATCAATTCAACAAAGTGGTCCAATAGGAACACAATAAGGGGGCGGCCAAAAGGCTTTGAAAATGGGTTTCCCCCCCTTTTAAAATTAGACACATTACAATGTTACATGGTCTTATAACTTGGTATCTCTTAGTAAATGTATACAACTAACCATTAATTGTATAACATATGTAGCCATTTTAATTTGTAATGTCATCTAACTATATAAATAACATTACAAATATATAATTGAACAAAATATCCTAATAAATTGTTCCATGTCATATGCAACTTGTTTAGAAAACCCATTTTCTAAATTGGTGTTAATATTTTATTGCATGATCACATCATCAATTAATATTATTTGGTGTTTGCTAAGCTTGCTATTGGGTATAACCCGACTTGGATCATGACGTACTAACCACATCAATATTCTAAGTGTCTTGGGCACACAGAATCCTACAACTCTATGTCTAAGTTGGGCGTCTCAAGGCCTGAGCACCATTGCTGGGCCTGCTCCTTGATTAGCCGATCCTGCTCCGATATCTTAATGTCACTGCAACAGCAGTGAGATCTGCAAGCTGTCGGATCTGTGCAGTCTTCTCTCATCGCTAAGCTAACAAATTGAGTAGATGAGATCCAATATACGTGCGGGATCAGATTAGGGTCCTTATTGTGCTATTGGTGTTGGTGGTTGTGGTAAAGATAGGGTTGGGTCTGTGAGATATTGGAGGGATGTAGCGTGAAAGATATGGTGGTGGTTGGCAATATTTACAGTGGTGGAGGTGTGGTATGGTAGTGGTTAGCTTTGGTGGCTGTGGTGGCTGTGGTGGCTGTGGTTGTGGATGGTGTGGCTGTAGAAGTGGTAGGGAGGGGGTAGATGTAGTGGCTGTGGTGGGTACGAAGGTGAGTCTTCTCTCTTCTTTTTCTGGCCGTGGGGCTGAGCCATCCGTTTCTTCCTCGATCCAGTCGAGGTGGATGCTCCCCCTAGAACACGGGTAGTAGACTCAGGAGCATAGCTGGGATCTACAGTCGTCTCTCCCGAATCCCGGGGCGTTCACCAACCGCCCGGAGTCCATACTCGGCGGGAACAACCTTGCTTCCCACGGTCCTCGTCAAGGGCTCATCATCTGACTCTTCTTCTTCCTCACCAGGTATGAAGTCTTGGGTGGAAGCCTGCGGACTCAGCTATGTCGCCTGTTGGGGCAGACACTGCGGGTATAACATCTAAAGTTGTGCCTCTCGTTGGAGCAGGCATATCATCCCCAACATCCCCACTATCATCATCGTCTGAATCATGCTCTGGGAGCAACAACCTCTCATCATCTGAATCGCTGTCATCATGACGCCATTTGGTCTAACCTGGTGCCACATATCGTTCATTTGCTAGATGGCCGATCAAACCTTTTACCTGGGGCTTTACCTGCTTGCCCCGATACACTCTCATGCGACCCAAAGTCGTGTCATCCATAACCTCTAGGGCAACCGCATCATGTTTCTCCTGGGAAGTAATGGTAGCTTCTCGTTAAAGATCAGCTGTAGAAATCTGGGATACATACAAAAACCCTCCTTCCCCTTGGCCTCCAGATTCTCCACCAGATACGAGAAGATCATGCTCGAGAAGCTGAAGGGGTGGTTCAGCACCAGTGCCACATAGGCATTCTGAATCTGGTCTGACAGGTCATCAAACCCACCCCTTCGAGAAGCAATACACTTCACGATCACATGCGCCAAGTATTATACTGGGGACACAGGTTGCTCTTGTTGAGCACACCTGAGTTGATGTCCCCAGCATATTTAATCCTGAGGAAGCAACCTCTGACTGTAAGTGGATGTAGTCTGGTGGGTGATGAGTATCATCCCCAAAATCAAGTACTCTCTGGATGTCAGCTACTGTAATTTCAATGTCATGACCATGAATGGAGCTCCGTATTCTGAAAGGCTCATGTGAACGATCTACGATGGTATTTTCCCAGAAAGCCTGATGTAACGATCTGTAAGGAGTACACTGTGTGGATATGGCTTTATGTATCTAAGAGCGTCGAAGGAATACAATAATCTCTGTAAACTTGGCTCCATTCGAGTCGTATGGTCCAAATGAGCACATATATTGTGCTTTGGATTTATGGACCATCTATCAGCCATTGACCTGAAATCCTGAGGAAGCAACCTCTGACTGTAAGTGGATGTAGTCTGGTGGGTTGATGAGTATCATCCCCAAAATCAAGTACTCTCTGGATGTCAGCTGCTGTAATTTCAATGTCATGACCATGAATGGAGCTCCGTATTCTGTAAGGCTCATGTGAACGATCTACGGAGGCATTTTCCCAGAAAGCCTGATGTAACGATCTGTAAGGAGTACACTGTGTGGATATGGCTTATGTATCTGAGAGCATCGAAGGAATGCAATAATCTCTGTAAACTCGGCTCCATTCCGAGTCGTATGGTCCAAATGAGCACATATATTGTGCTTTGGATTTATGGACCATCTATCAGCCATTGACCTGAAACACAAGGCACAGAACCATTTGTAAGTCATACATTCAAAATTCAGTTCAAGGTGTATAGTTTAAATTCAATCCGATACATTCGCGCGAATGAATCATGCGACTGGAGTCAGTCGTTTGTTCTTTCGTGCGACTGAGCTCGTTCGAGTGAATAAGACATGCGATTGAGTTCAATTTTCTGACTGAGTCTGCGATTGGTTCAGTCGGCCGACTGAACTCATTCGCATGGTTCATTCTGCCGATTGATCCAATCGCAAGATTCAATCGTGCGATAGGATTCATCCAAATGACCAATCGCATGACCCACTGTTCAATCGACTAAGGTTCGAATCTTGACCTAATTCAAGTAATTTAACATGGTTTAATGGTCCATTAGACTCGCCATCTTGTCACTAATGACCTATTAAACTTAATTTTCACATTTTGCTTAGTTTATGTAGGTTATTAGGGCATTTTTCAATCCGGTTAATGTTTCATTCGAATAACACAAATTTGACTCAAGATCTTCTGATTTCTATAAGATTTAACTGCAATGTACCTGTATACTTGTCAATCGAGTGTCAGAAGATCAATAGCAATGTGAAAACACTATCTCTAGAATTTTTGGCAGAGTAACGGGAAAGAAAGCGATTTGGGTGCGATTGGGAGTGATGAGTGAAATGCGATCGACTGAGGCCCTTTAAATACTGACGCTAATTTCAATGGACCGACTGGCCTCATTCGCTCAGTTCGTTCGGGCGACTGAGGTTCAGTCGTGCGATTGGCCCAGTCGGTCGCTTTCAGTTGGCCGACTGACTCTCAGTCGGTCGACTGACTCATCCGTGCCCTTTCATTGCTTTCTCAATTAACCGACTGAGTCTCAGTCGGTTGACTAACTCATTCGCACCCTGTCATTCGGTCGAAAGGATCATTCTTAAACGCCATTCGGGTGAATGACTAAATTTCATGTCCAGTCGTGCGAATGGGATCCATTCGCATGGTTGGTCCATTATCATGGTCCAATCATGCGAATAGGTCACACTTAGTAGATTTTCTGCCATTTTGAACATTTTAACCTTTTGAAATAGACATTATGAGTTTTGATCATCTTAGACATGATCATTTTTAACCAATTTAGTCACCTCAGACGTGACTGCTTTAAACTTGAAAATTCATGTGGTCATCTCAGACATGACCTATTCAGTGAGTTGATCACTTATCGATTTTCATGATGTAGTCCGGCAAACAAATTAACTAAAACGAATCGCTAAGTTAGAAACTTAAACTAAAGACTAAAAGTTAAGACTTTGTTTTGGCTTTTTGTGAGAGATAGAACCTAAGGTGGAATTCTACTGGATTTGGTTCCGGAATACAAAGCTTCAACTTAGATTGACCACACCTGGACCAATTCAATTTTGGAATCATACAGGCACATCAAATCATTTGGGACTTGTTATCAAAATCTTTTGATGCTCAATTCTTGGTGTTCATCCAGAGTCATTAGCAACTTTAGGAAATCATACTAGAACTCTTAGATTACCACATTGATTTGAACTTTCAAGAATTGCAGCCACAATGATTGTCGATATGTTTGTCCACTTAAATCCATACACAGACTCTTGACACAAACTGGTGATTGTTTTTGGTTTAATTATTTCAACGAACATTTGTGGATCCCACACTTATATGGTAATCAATATTCCTCAGGAGCTTTTGAGCGGTCTACGGTTATTTTTACAAGAAGAGACTATTCTTAGAGCTTTCAAGGAGAAACCAATCCTCAGGTCAGTGCCATCGCACAGCAGAGAGGCGGCAAACAACAATGAATTCTAGAATATCTAGGTTATGCTTATCCTCAGGTCAGTGTTATCGCACAACAGAGAGGCGCACAACCTATCTCCTTGTTAGAGCAGCTTAATTTTATTTTGCACCAAATGCACCAACAACATAAGTCATTAGCTTGATAGCATTTTTCTTCAGTTTTTTCTGGTGCTTTGCTCTATTTATGGTCATCCGCACACTTTTGTGGCGTTTACATGCTCATTGCCCCTTATTGGAATATTGTTGATTGTGTTAACCAGCGATAAGATGGGAGCCCACAGTCAGTGGAACCACTTAGTTTGATCTTGAGATCACCAGTCAGGTCTAATCATCTATTGTGTTGAATCTATCGACATATCTATTGTGATCTAGCAACCTCTAGGTCTACTCTCCTTGTGTTACCTTAAGAGTTACCAGTTTTTCAATCATCTTCCCTTTTATATTGCTTAGACTACATAGACTTATACTTTGAATGTTTTTGCACCTTTTCTAAATTAAAATTTCAAAGTACCTCTTGATTTGTTCCTGTGTACTATCATATTCCAAGGGTTTGAATCGGTATCACAGATACGATCTACCTTGTATAAGCTTTCCACTCCTCCCTTGGTTTTTTTTAATGTTGCTTGCTGACTTATTCTCCCCCTAAAATACTAAAATCATAACTGGTTTCATTATTTTAGAATTTTAACAAACAGCAGAATAACATAAGTTTAATTTTAAACAGACTAATTTAACCAAATGAGCTCAAATAGAATGAAGAATTAACTAAGCTACATCGGACTACACATGATCATCATCAGGAATAACCTCACTTCTCTGTTTAACTCCGTTGACCTCTAGCAAATATTGAAAACATGGTTTATCAAAGGCTTTAGTATAGAGGTCAGCGCGTTGAAAATCAGTATTAATTTTTACCACATCAATTAAGTTCTTTTCAAAACAATCTCGTATGAAGTGATATTTAATACCGATATGTTTGGTCTTAGGATGTTGGACCGGATTTTTAGTTACTGCAATTGCAGCAGAGTTATCTACAAAATTAGGAGTAGAATAGAATGTTAAACCGTAATTCCGCATTTGCTGTTGAATCCAGATGATTTGTGAACAGCAACTTGCAGCAGCAACATATTCGGCTTCACAGGTTGACAATGCAACCGATGTCTGCTTCTTACACTGCCAGGTAATTAATCTTCTCCCAAAGAATTGACACCCTGCTGATGTAGACTTGTATTTCATCTTGCAGCCTCGTAATCCGAGTCACTATACGCCGTGAGCTCAAAATCATCATCATGAGGATACCACAACCCAAGTGTGGGTGTACCCTTTAGATAGCGAAAAATCCTTTTGACCCCGATCAGATGATTGACCTTAGGTTTAGCCTGATATCTAGAACATAAACATGTCGCATACATGATATCAGGTCTAGAGGCAGTGAGATACATGAGGGATCCAATCATTCCTCGGTACATCGTGGCATCCACAAGATCTCCATTTTCATCAGGTGCTATGTCGTGATTCGTAGCCAGTGGAGTACCGGCAGCAGATGCATTCTCCATGTCAAAGCGATTGAGAATGTCTCTTACATACTTGGTCTGATGTAGAAAGATCCCATTTGGTGTTTGATCCACCTGTAGCCCGAGAAAGAACTTCATCTCCCCCATAGCACTCATCTCAAACTCTTTCTTCTTTGCACAACTCTTCATTCTTTGAACTGAAAATTATGTCATCAACATAGATTTGTACGAGCAGTAGGTTGCCATCTTTTTCTTTAATGAACATCGTGCAGTTAATGACTCCCCTGCGAAAGCCGTGTTTCACAAGATGAGTCGAGAGTTTCTCATACCAAGCTCTTGGAGCTTGATGAAGCCCGTATAAAGCCTTGTCGAGCTTGTAGACTCTATCCCGATGATAAGGATCTTCAAATCCCTCGGGTTGACTGACATAGACGGTTTCTCTGATTTCCCCATGAAGAAATGCACTCTTCACATCTAATTGATAGACTTTAATCTTCATGTACGATGCATATGCAAGGAAGATACGAATGGCTTCCATCCTTGCCATGGGTGAAAACACCTCATTGTAATCAATTCCCTCGACTTGGCAAAATCCTTGAACACCGGTCGAGCCTTGTTCCTGATAATGATCCCTTGGCCATCCTTCTTGCATTTCAAGACCCATTTGGTGCCAATGACCTTAGCACCTTTAGGTTTATCTACCAGAGTCCATACACCTAACTTCTTGAATTGAAGAAGTTCTTCTTGTATTGCACTCACCCACGCCTCATCATTTAGTGCTTCACTGACATATTTTGGCTCAACCTGTGAGACAAAACACCGATAGGCACCATCATGAATATATCCCTTCTCCATAAATGAGGTGTAATCAGCTGAGTATAACTGATTTCGGGTTTGTACTCCTGATCTGACATCTGCAATGACATTGTCTATTGGATGATAGACATTTAGTCGTGATCCTGGAGTAGTAGGAACAGCTAACTCAGAGCCAAGATGATGAACATTTGGTTCTGCATCTGAGGTAGTTGGAGTTTGAGGCTCTGAAGTCGAAGGTGCATCATTGGTAGATGCTTGTGGACTTTCAGGAACTTGAACCTGTTCCTCCTGATTATTCTGGTTATCTTCTTCAGCTTCATCTTCAGAGGAGGAGTCACTGTCGTCGACTACACCCCCTGACTGAGTAGATGATTTTCCCTGTGAGCTAGATGTTGGTGGATTCAAGCTATCATACATCATTCGTGTAGCTAATTCATCATCCGAGGGAGAGAGAGGGATGTTGAAGGACTTGAAGAATCCATCATAGTCAAAGAAGTAGGTGGGTCCTTTGCCAGTAGGTGGTGTGGTGAATCGCTGAACGTCAACATTACACCACACTTCTACTAGACCCGTTGAGTTGTTGTAAACTCGCTTGTTCGGTATGTTGTATCCTAGAAAGATGCCTTCATCTGCCTTCTCGCTGAATTTACCCTCTTGGGTCTTCTTCAGAAGTGTGCACGGTGCCCCAAATGGTTCGAGATACTCGAAGTTCGGTTTGCGTCTTTGTAGTAGCTCGTAACATGTATTACCGTGGCGCTTGACTATCAGGATTCGATTCAGTGTATAACAAGCATTCGCCACTGCCTCAATCCAGAATAGGATAGGCAGTTTCGAGTCTGCCAGCATAGTCCGTGCTGTCTGTATCAAGCTTCTGTTCTTTCTCTCAGCAACGCCATTCATCTGAGGTGTGTAGGCAGAAGTGAATTGGTGCACAATTCCCTTTTCCTTGCAGTATGCCTCCATCCACTGGTTCTTGAATTCCGTTCCATTGTCTGAGCGTACTTGTCTAACTTTCAGCTTGTAGAGAGATTCCA
Organism: Flaveria trinervia; assembly: GCA_025506515.1. Lineage (NCBI taxonomy): Eukaryota > Viridiplantae > Streptophyta > Magnoliopsida > Asterales > Asteraceae > Flaveria > Flaveria trinervia. The sequence continues at coordinate 135,120 of JACCIX010000188.1, forward strand.
GTGTGGTTACCAACTCCTTGAATGATTCAAATGTTTCTGATTTGGATTTCAGAAACATTACCCAAGTGAACCTTGAGTAGTCATCGGTGACCACAAAACAGTACAAGGTACAAGTCGCCTGCAATGCTCTTTGTACTGATTGGACCAAACAGATCCATGTGAAGAAGTTCAAGAGGAAGTTCTATTGAATTAACTTTCTTTTCCATATGAGACTTCTTTGTCTGCTTGCCTTTCTTGCAAACTACACAAAAATCAGGAAGCTGAAAGTTCTTAACATTAACTCCTCTCACCAGATCCTTCTGAATCAAGTGATTCATCTTCCTTTGACTAATGTGTCCCATTCTTCTATGCCAGGAGATGGAATCCTTTTCAGTAGCTTTAGATAGAAAATACTAAACCTCATGATCCATTGTAGAAGCTGTTGACAGATCCAAGACATAAAGATCTTTATATCTTGAAGCAGTCATCAAAACTTGGTCCTCTGGGATCACGTAGTCTTTCTTCAGTATGTAACACTTCTTGTTGTCGAAGATGACTTTAAATTCCTTATCACATATTCGAGAAATAGAGAGTAAGTTGTTTTGAAGTTGCTGGACGTAGTTCACCCTATCAAACTTAACTTTCTGATTTCCAACTTCTCCCTGAGCTGTGATATAGCCTCCCTCGTTTCTAGCAAACGAACATGCCCTCCTTTTATTTGTTTGACATTTGATAAAGAGCTCTGTTTCCTGTCATGTGCCTGGATGCTCCGCTGTCTACTATCCACGTGTTAGTTTCAGCACTGTATTGAACACCTGCACATACAAGGTAAAGGATTAGTTTAGGTTAGGAACCCCAGCCTTTACTGGCTTGGGTTTCCTAGAGGCATCACACATCAGAAATTCAACCCATTGACCCTTAGAAGGTGAGGGTAGCTCAGGTTCCTTCTTGTCATCATTATCAGACATAGAGATTGACTTCTCTTTCCATAAGCCAGATTTGTGCAATGCCTATTTGTGATAAACAGTCGACTGGCTAACGGGTTGAACCTTCTGTTCACTAGTTCTTCTAGGTGGAGTTAAAGAGCTCCTTTTAGAAGACCTAGGTTTTGAGTCCTGAAGTTCAATCTTCTTCCTAGGTGTCTGATAATAAGAACAATAGGAAGCAATGTGTCCACATTCTCCACAGTTGTAGCACGCCCTGCTATCAACTTTATGATTAAAATTTCTTTGTGGAGAGGTGTGTGACACTCTAGTAACATCACTCACTTTAGGTTTTGACTCTGGTTCTTTTGATGTGTTCACTGATTTAACAAAATTCACTGATTTAACCTGTTTGTCATCCTTTCCTTTTTGGTTAATAGGTCTTTGACTTGAAGTATGTGAAAGATTATCCTTAAAAGCCCTTTTAGGTTCTGATTTTACTCTGTTCGACACTAACTTTAGTTAACCTTTTCAAATGCCTTTTCTAGATCAACACAAGGCAATTTACCCTTTGCCTTTGAAGTGGCCTCCTTTTGTTTGTTTCCAGAGTCAATAGATGAACATAAGGAATCTGGATCACTAACAAGAGGAGTAGACACTACGTGATCCTTGATGGGATTACTATTTACTGGTCTAGTATTAGTGTTCATTAAAGTCTCAGATGGTGGTGGAACCAATTTGTAACCCAATCCCTCCCCGTTGTTCCTGTCTCTCACTAAGTGTTGGACTATGTGTGAAGAACTAGTCCAAATATGCAATTTCTGTTTTAATGAATTTACTTCTACTTCTAGAATTGCCTTTTGCTTCTTAGTGTCTTCTACGGAGTTTAGATAGTACCTAATGTCATCAGCTTGGTTATATGCAACTACTTCGGTTTCCCTAAGCTGTTTAGTCAAAAGGTCCATCTTTTCTTTATAACTATGCTCATTTTGTTTTAGTACCCTATTAGCCTCAGTGCACAGTTGTAAATCTTTTACTAAGTCATCATTATGATCTAATAACCTAGTAAATTTTTCATCTATGCTATTCCTAAAAGTATCACAATCAGAACAAGCATGATTATTAAACATTTGGTCAGTAGTACTTACCTGAGTTGATTCAGAAGAGTTAGCCATCAACGCAACATCAGATGTCTTTGGTTCTGGTGATTCTGTCTTTTCTGTCTCTGACGTGGTAGTATCCTCTTTAGGCTGGTAACTGACCTCGGTTGCAGTTGCTTCTTCACTATGTGACATCGCTATCTCAACTGCTAGATCTCCTTCACTAGTGGAATCACTGTCAATATCTTCTACACTTGCAATGTTTGATTCCCCTGGTGAGACAAACCTAAAGCTCCAATCCTGTCCTTCATCATCATGAGCAGTCAAGGCTTTTGGATCCTTGTTTGATGAAGTAGAACTGGTAGCTTGCTTGTCTTGACGAGTGAAGGACGAGATGGGTTCCCGTTACCCGTCTTCTTAGGCTTGACACATTCTCTTTTGAAGTGCCCCTTCTCTCCACAGTTGAAGCAGGTCACTTTGCTCTTGTCAAAGCCGAATGTGGTGTCCTTAGTCGCTACTAAGTTCTGTCCGGTTTGTTTTACAAACTTCTTTGCCCTCCGGACAGCACTGGCTAAAGCCCAGATTATATCCATTCTCTCAAGCTCCATTTCGTCCACCTGCTCGTAGTCCTCGTCTGCCAAATGGCAGTTTCCAATCTTTCCAGCAACCAGTTCATCATAAGAATGAACCACTGCTGCCAAAAGATCCATGTGCTCTCGAGCTACTTCCACAGTCACATTACCGAGGTTCTCGGTCTTCAGTCGAGTAGCATTTGCTTCAGATCCAATGTATTGGGTACAGAAGACCCTAACGTTTCTGAACCTGAAGGAGGTGCATGTGTAGGACCCGATGAGCTAGACAAAATGTAGTCTGGAGAGGTGCTCCAGATGTCTTAGCTTGAGGCGTGGCATTGAATAAAGCTAGATTTTGATTGTACGTAGACTTCTGAGCTCTGTACTTCATTCTAAGTGATTCTCTCGCAACTTAAGAATGAAGTCATTAATATCCAGTTTTGACAGCATTCCATTCTGTCTAAGATTAGACACGAATGAAACCCATTTTTCAGGCAATCCGTCTGCAAAATTAGTAACTTTCTCTTCCATGGTAGTAGCCACGCCATGTGTATGCAGTTCACTCATCAGATGGTAGAATCTATCTATAACATCGTCCAAACTATTGTTTCCCATCGATGAGAAGTTGTCGAATTCCTTCTTAACTCCTTAGCCTTGATTGCCTTCAACGAGGCATTCCCGTCGTACCTCTTTTCTAGCTCATCCCATAGTTTCTTGGACTGCTTATTCTCTGAGTACTGGTGGAATATGTCTTTAGGGATAGACTGTGTAATCAATGCATAGACCCTCTTCTCTGCATTATATTTGACTTTCTGCATGTCTGTCATCCCTCCTAAGGTTAACTTTACTCCATCGGCTCCCACCGGAGTACTATATCCAATCTCGATGTCTTTCCACAGATTCGGATCCACTCCATTGAGGTAGATCTCAAAATGTTGTTTCCAGTGGGGAAACTAATCTAATGTTAAAAGCTTTGGTGGTTTATTATGATTACCCACCTCACTCTCAAGTAACAGCAGGTTCTGGATCCTGAGTCCTTCCCAACAGTAAAGGCTGACATTTGATCTTCCATTGTGAATAACTTTAAGTCTAATAAACAATTGTCACTGGGGCGACTGAAGGGTGCGAATGGACAAGTCGTGCGTATGAACTCTACGACTGGTTCAATCGTGCGACTGAACTAAGTGATTAGGTCAGTCGTGCGAATGAATCTGATGCGTATGAATAGTACGACCGAACGGTTCAATCGTACGAATGAAGATACGACTACGTCCAATCGTGCGTCTGAGCAATGCGAATGAGGTCCAGTGTGCGAATGGTTCACCCGTACGACTGAAGCTGCTGTTATGCGAAAATTTCTAGGTTAAACGTGTTTTAGCCGTAAAAATTTGAACTTTGGCAAGGTTTAATTGCCCAAGTCCGTAGAAACCAAACTTTGATGAGCAGGGAACGTCCAAGATCACTTTTGAGACAAAAGATTGCGTTTTTAGTGCAAAAATACAAAATTTTTATCAATCTTGATTGAATCACACGTAATCAAGAGCCAAAGCTCTCATACCAGTTGATAGGACCTGGTATTTGAACGAAATACCTTGAGATTAGCGTGTATACCAGATCAAATAGTGCGGAATCCTATTTGATTGGCGATCCAATGAGTGAGAACACACGAAGAATCAATCAGGAATTGAAACTAACGTTAGAAATCGATTGGGAATCGATCTAATGTGTTCTGTGAACTTGGAGAACGAATTGGGAGTTTCTGGACGGCTAGGGTACATCTGGAATCGTAATTGATCGAGAGAGTTTGTTTTTCACGAATACAGTTGTATTTATAGGTTGGTATTATTCAATCGTGCGACTAAACCATTAGTATGGTTCAGTCGTGCGATTGAGCCATGCGGTTGATTCATTCGCACGACTGAGTGTTCAGTCGTACGACTGAGCCAATCTTATGTTACAATCATACGACTGATCGAGTCTCCTGGTTCAGTTGTGCGACTGAGTCATTCATATGAAGGTGTTCATGCTTATGGTCCATTCGCATGGGCCATTCGCATGATAACTTCATTATTTTAAGTTTGAATGTATTAATTAGTAAACATTATATGTAAACATTCAACCAATCACTAACCTAATTAATTAATTTAATATCAACTTATTAATGAAATATTAATCATTACAAATCACAAACACCCAATATCATTTCATTAGTCATATCAAATTACACCAGAATCAGATAAACAAGATCTATTACATTTCATATCATGATCTAGGGACATACATGTATCAACAAGACACCTGTTGGTGAAGGTGCATCTCAACCTATCCCCTTGGAGGAACTAAATGATGAGTTAAGGTCAGTCAGCATAAACTATCTACAAACAAGGAACTATGACATAGAAAATGTCATCTCTCTCCCCTTGGAGGAACTAAATGAGATAGTTGACCTAGAAAGTTCAAAGGAGAAGAAAGAGGCAGAAGATGCAGAGCTACTGTACAAATCAAAGAAGACAGAGGAAAGAAAAGTTTATACAAGCATGTTCCTACTCTCTCCCCAGTCCAAGAAAGCCCTGCATATGAGGATGTGGTTCAACAAGAACCTCAGGTAGATAAAGAAGAAGAAAGCATCAAGATGATCAACTACCTTAGTGCCACATGCCTCTATCGGGCAGAAGCACTTCTTCCCTTATCCTTTGACTATATTAAGTTTGAGTATCTCAAACAATTTGAACTTGAAATAGTCAAGGAAAGAAAGACAACCAATAGAAAGCTAAGGGAAAAAGCTGCTAAGTCAAGCGCCAACATCTCGAAAAGCATGACTAAATCTGCTGACAGGCAGAGGATGATGAGCTTCTTGAAGCTGTATGGATTCTCCCAAAGGAGACTTGGCCCCGTGTCTCTATCCACTACGGATGAGCATATAATGGTGATCAAGTAGAAGATAATGGTGAGTCAAAACTGAGGGGTTTGTTAGAACACAAAAAACGAGTTTAACCTTTTAAACTTTCTGAAAACGCAGCGGAAGTTTAGCATTATAACTAAGTTTATAATCTGAAAATGTGTTCCCTTTTGACATTCCTATGTTTTAAAACAAACACAAAATTAAAGGATCATATATGTGAATAAAACAAGCTATGAACAATATGCAAATATACATAAAATCATATGTTAATAAGTTTGTAATGCATGTCAAAATTCCAACCACACAATCAAACAACAAACATTTAAACAAGCATAAACATGAACAATCATATGTGCATAACCATAGCCACTAAAATGACCACACTTGTTTGCCATCACAAGTGTTGTCATAAGGTCTCTCCTAAGGTTTTGAAATGACACATCATATGTGTCCATGGACTCCCACTTGAATCCATATCCAAAAACTTCAAGGTCCATGTCTTTGATGTCCATCTTGGTCTTCTTCTCGTGCATCTTCCTTTTACAAAATAATGTCCTAATACATTTTTTTTTCTAATAAAAGGAAATGCATCTAATCTATTTATTACATAACCAAATGAATAAATAATTACAACCCAAATAATAAACATAAACATTACAACCCAAAAGAATGAATTAAACAAACATTCCAATCATCCAAAACATAAGGCCAAAGCTAGGTTATGCACTATCATATGAACAACCACAAACATCATTCAATAACCAAAATAAACCCCATGAAACCCAAAATTTTCAGCCAACATAAACTGAAAATTTGGGTTTGTTTGTTCAAACAAACAACAATCAAGCATATCAACCAGTGAACATTGCTATCTTTCAAAGTTTAATCATAAGCATGAAGATATAACTTTGAAAGACTTTTGGGGGTTACAAAATCAGCCAAAATCAGCCAAAATCAGCCTTTAATAGCAAGATAATAAACCATAAAACGGATTTTAAAGAACTAGAACAAGAAAGTTATCCACATAACCGGCTCTTGATGCCATTGAGGGGTTTGTTAGAACACAAAAAACGAGTTTAACCTTTTAAACTTTCTGAAAACGCAGCAGAAGTTTAGCATTATAACTAAGTTTATAATCTGAAAATGTGTTCCCTTTTGACATTCATATGTTTTAAAACAAACCCAAAATCAAAGGATCATATATGTGAATAAAACAAGCTATGAACAATATGCAAATATACATAAAATCACAGCCACAAGAAGCTGAGATAAACTACCTTTTATCCAGCAAAATTTCGACCAAAATGAGAGGAAAGATGCTTGTGATTGGGCCAAGATTCCAAGAGAGGACTCCTCAAGCTAGTATACCCCAAGCTTGATAGCACAACACTTTCTAGTTAGGGAGAAACACACCCAAAAACTCGAAAAACCCTTCCTTTTTCTGCTGAAAATCCGAGAGAAATAGAGAGAGAGGGAGAAAGTTCTTGTTTTTTTTGCATCAGTTATGAGTGGAGTAGCTTGAGTGTTAAACTTGTATTAATGTGTTGTGTATTTTCAAGAAGGAAGGGGACCAATCCCAAGCAAATGGGCGGCCAAGACCAAAGGAAATTCAAAAGAATTTCCCTCTTAAACAAATACACAAACATATTAAACAAGTTACTAAAAAGTTTATACAATTAACCATATAATTGTATAAGTTATACACCCGTTTATTTAATTTGATGTTATCTAACCTACTTAGATAACATAACAAATAATATTGTTGAACAAAATATCCCCATAAGTTGTTCCAACTCATATGCAATTTATTTAGAAAACCTATTTTCTAAATTTGGTGCGTTTATTTAATTGGTTGATCATATCGTCAATTAAATAATTGTTTGTGTTTGCAAAGCTTGTTATTGGGTATAACCCGACTTGGATCATTACGTATTAACCACATCAATATTCTAAGTGTCTTGGGCACACGGAATCCAACAAAAACATCCCGAGGATGTGTAGGTAGAGGATGCTCCATCATGTACTATTCTGATAGCTCCTCTAGCATTAGAAAGACCCATCCTATCCTAGACATACACTACAAATCCAGAAAATCGGCATGTCAATAGAGATCATGGCATTGAAAATGTCTACACTTGGAAAGAGATGTTTTAATTGTCTTTGCATGATCTCTTTGACATGAGAAGACACTTTGATAGTTTGAAGGATCCTAATCATCTTATGAAGAAAGGGCTGGTTATTATCCTGATGAGGACTATTGATATCTGAAAAAAAGTCTTTAAGAGTTTTCGTAGCATCAGCCTAGGGGAAGTTTGTAAAGAATATTTGAAGAGGCTTAAGCAACCAAAGTCTTTTTGCATGCATGCTGCACAAGTACCAAAGAAGAATGCTTCGAAAGTTTCACACAAGCTACAGAAATGTTCTAAGTTTGAAATCTTCTGAAGCCAAGACCAATATCTTCTGATGCTAAAGATGAAGTCTTCCAAAGATTCAGAGACAAAGTCTTCCGAAGCTCAACACTTAAAGACATATTTCTTCCAAAGACTTTTAACAACATGCTTTATCTTTTGTGCTTTTCTATAAAGCTGGACCCCTTTCCGCTGCAACTTTGTAATGTCACCAACTTACATGAGTTGGTGAAAAGGTCCATGCTTTTGGTAACTGTACATTGAGGTCTTGAGTTTGTAAATTTCTACTTCATGTACTTTATCCTTTTTATAATAAATAAGGATGTGAGCTATGGCATGTCATAGTCATAAAGTCAAAAAGGCAATCTGCCTTTTTGACTCTATAATTGATTTTGTTTTGTTTCTAGTCAACTGTATCCAGCTGTCTTTCATAGTATGGCCGTCTGTAGGATGTAGTATATGTATCTCATGTTCTTGTAACTTTATTCATATGCTTTGTAACATTTGTAGTAGAATATTAAGAAAGCAATATACTACTAGCTTGAAAACCAACTCCTTGTGTATCTTGCTCTTGTGTTTTGTCTCTTAATTACTTGTGTTCTTAGTATCCTTACTTGTGGTTAATCTAGTTCACTGTTTGATTAAGTTTAGTTACTCTCCTCTTTGTGTTGTTGTGTTGTATTTGACCACCCTTCTACGGTCCTACAGTAATTCAATCAATTTTGTATTAGTTAGGTAGGTTTACACATTAGAATTGCTTAGTATGTGTTTGTGATGATTATACGACTAGTTATGAATAATTAGTCATAGGATTTGGTTTATAACTTTAGATAAAATCAATTTGTAATCAATTTTAAGACTGGGGGTGAAAAGTTTCCTACTTTATGTGGCTTTCTCATTTGATTATGTTAGAATGAATAGGTAAGAATTTGGCCTAGTTAACTTTAAGTCTTGTGAATTTATGTCATTAATCATGATAATTGGAATCATCTCGCATCTTTAAAATCATTTGTGAGTCATAGGATATTATGTTTACAATACCAAGAGGTTTATAACTTTTGGATACCTTAACATATGAAAAACAGAATGACCATGAGATAATCTAATTTAATTAAACCACCAAGCTTCACCCGACTATTAGGAATTAATTAAGTATGTTAGTGAGTCGAGGTGGATATTTAATATGTTTAGTTCTTTCCATGCATGAATATTCTATTTAGAAGAAGCATATGTTATTTTTGAAGTCAGAAGTGGATCGTCAAGGTTAGCTTAGCAATCTGCTAAAGAGCCTAGTAGGGCAAAATTCATTTAAAAGCCTTAAAAACTCATTTTCACCCGTTCTCTCTCTCTCTCTCTCTCTCTCTCTCTCAATCTTAGTACTCTCTCTCTCTGAAAAACCTGTTTTCTCTCTCTAACAATATGGTCATTTGAACACTTGATTTGGCAAACGAAGCTTGTATTTGTGGTTCATGATGTTGTTCGTCTTACAACAGATGTTTAGAGGTTTAGTTTCATTGGTAAACCTCATTATCTTCTAAATATGAGTTATTACTAAGTATGAACAAGAATATGGCATGTTAAACTCCATTATGTGTTGGATTGCTCCGTGGTGTGATCGTGCATGTCAAGAAAGAGCTAATATCTGTTGTGGTAAGGTTTTAAAACTTTCACATTATGCATCATTATCCAAGTTAGGTAAGTCAGGTTTTTGGAAAGAATGAAGCTAGTAGGTAGTGATTAGGACACATATGGTTGTTATGGTGTAGAACATGCTCAGGTTTTCATAAACAATTTTGTGGTGGGACAAAGTCTAGATCCTATATGAAATGGGTGAAATATGTTAGTGTCCTAACCTTGTGTTTGACATGGGAATGAACATGTAAAGGATTTAGGTTTATTGTAAGATAAGTCCATCTAGTCAATGTGTCAGGCATATTCATGAACCCTAGCTCTTTGATGCATTTTTGTCATGAGCTGTGACGAAAGTGATGATTAGAAGTCACGGAAACCGTAGTTTGATGTCATTAACATGACTAAGGCTGATCAAATAAATTAACTTGGGTGGGGTACCCTAAGGGTTTTGCATGTTTGAATTTAAATATAGGATTAGAAAATACCGTCCTTTTTTCTGAATATTTTTGGATTGTATCCAAGCTTTTTAATGATTTGATGAAAATTTTTCAAATTGTATGGAGAAGTAAAACAATGTGAAAAGACCAAGGTAGCCATGGTCTTAGGTGAATCGAGACAATGGTGAGCACTAGGCATGGGCCAATGATTTAGTTGGATCCATCTAGGTAGAAAAGGGAATAACGAATCAAGGCATATTTGTACTTAATTGGATCCACCTAGGTAGGAAAGCCACACTTTTTGGTACAACTAAATTTGATGCTACAACAAAAACTATGAATAAGTTCTAGGCTACCTCAAAGACCGTGTATAGTACTAGGGGACAACGATGGTCTAAGGCTAGAACGAAGATCTATAGAAAGGACTGGGGCTAGTTTGAGGCCATAATGGAGACTATGGATAGGGTTGAGCGGGATTAATGGTTTGGATTTAGTCAACCACTTTTCCTTTAACCTACCATCCTATTGTTTATATAATAAACCTTGGAGTGTGGTTGAAACTAATGCTCATTATAGTGACTATGGTATAGATTTTATTTGTTGATATACCACACTTTTGTAATGGTTGTGTACTGCTTTATAGTCATTGGTTATAAATCATCAAATACATATTGGTTGGTGTATTTTAGGTTGTGATGTAGGTTAATGATTTGACGGGAGGCACTAGCTAGGTGAAGGTGACTTAGCGGGTTAAGTTTAAATAAATTCTTCATGTAGAAGATGGTAACTGTATTTGACCTACATGGGTAGTGTATTTGAGGATGTTTTGTAATTCAAACAAAATGGACATGTGATTTTTATGAAACATTATTAAGGCTTAAATTTTAGTCTAGGTTTTATGGTCTTGTATGATTAAGTCTTACACTGTGTATTATTGTGTCATGGTTACAACTGGTTGTGCCCGGAGGTTAGGTTATAGATAACAAGTTAGTTGTAATTTAAGAATTTATTATCATTGAGTCAATCAATCCTACTATAGTTGTTGATACATGTATGTCCCTAGATCATGATATGAATGTAATAGATATTGTTTGTCTAATTCTGAGGTGATGATTGGAATGATTAATGAATGATATTGCTTGTTTCATATTTATAATGTTTAATATTTCATTAATGAATCGACATTGAATTGGTTAATTAGGTTTGTGGTTGTTTGAAGTGTTACACATAATGTTATATTAATTAATTAATACATTCAAACTTAACAGAATGAAGTTCTCATGCAAGTGGCCCATGCAAATGGACCACAAGCATGAATAACTTCATACGAATGACTCAGTCGCACGACTGAACCAGAAGACTGGATTAGTCGTATGATTATAACATGAGATTGACTCAGTCGCACGACTGAATACCCAATCATGCGAATGAATCAACCGCATGATTCAATCGCACGACTGAAGCATACTAATGGTTCAGTCGCACAAATGAATAATACTAACCTATAAATACAACCCAATTCGTGAAAAATAGAGGGCTTTTGATTAATTACCACTCCAGACGTACCCTAGCCATCCAGAAGCCTCCCAATTCGTTCTCCAAGTTCATAGAACACATTAGATCGATTCTCAATCGATTCCTAACGTTAGTTTCAATTTGTGATTGATTCTTCGTGTGTTCTCACTAATTGGATCGCCAATCAAATAGGATTCCACACTATTTGATCTGGTTTACACGCTAATCACTAGGTATTTCATTCAAATACTAGGTCCTAACAAGTGGTATCAGAGCATTGGCTCTTGATTACGTGTGATTCAATCAAGATTGATAAAAAGTTTGTGTTTTTGCACTAAAAACGCAATCTTTTGCGTCAAAAGTGATCTTGGACGTTCCCTGCTCATCAAAGTTGGGTTTCTACGGACTTAGGCGATTAGACCTTGCGAAATTTCAAATTTTTACGGCTAAAGCACATTTAACCTAGATATTTTCGCAAAATAGCAGCCACAGTCGCACGAGTGTGCCATTCGCATGACTGGACTTCATTCGCATAGTCAAGACGCACGATTGGACCTAGTCGTATCTCCTTTCGTACGACTGAACCATTCGTTCGCACTGCTCATACGCATCCGATTCATTCGAACGACTGAGTTAATCGCTCAGTTCAGCCGCACGATTGAACCAGTTGCAGAGTTCATACGCACGACTAGACCATTCGCATCCTTCAGTCGCACCAGTGACAGTTTGGTTTATTAAACTTAAAGTTATTCGCCATTTAAGATCAAATGTCAGCCTTTACTGCTGGAAAGGACTCTAGGATACAGAACCTGCTGTTGCTTGAGAGTGAAGTAGGTAATCATAATAAACCACCAAAGCTCTTGACATTAGATGAGTTTCCCCACTGGAAACAACGTTTTGAGATCTACCTCAATGGAGTGGATCCGAATCTGTGGGAAGCCATCAAGATTGGATATAGTACACCGGTTGGAGCTGATGGAGTTAAGCTAACGTTAGGAGGGATGACAGATGTCCAGAAAGTTAAATACAATGCAGAGAAAATAGTTTATGCTTTGATTACATAGTCTATTCCTAAAGACATATTCCACTAGTACTCAGAGAATAAGCAGTCCAAGAAACTTTGGGATGAGCTAGAAAAGAGGTATGACGGGAATGCTTCATTGAAGGCAATCAAAGCTAAGGAGTTAAAGAAGGAATTCGAAAACTTCTCATCGATGGGAATCCATAGTTTAGACGAAGTTATAGATAGATTTTACCATCTGATGAGTGAACTGCATACACAATGGGTGGCAACTACCATGGAAGAGAAAGTTACTAACTTTGCAGACGGATTGCCTGAAAAGTGGGCCTCATTCGTGTCTAACCTTAGACAGAATGGAATGCTGGCAAAACTAGATATTAATGACTTCATTCTTAAGTTGTAAGAAGAGTCACTTAGGATGAAGTACAGAGCTCAGAAGTCTTCACAATCAAAATCCAGCCTTGTACAACGCTACGCCTCAAGCTAAGACATCTGGAGCACCTCTCCAGACTGCGTTTGTGTCTAGCTCATCGGGTCCTTCACATGCGTCTCCTTCAGCATCAGACATGTCAGGACTCTCCTGCACCCACTATATTGGATTCGAAACAAGTGCTACTAAACTGAAGACCGAGAATCTTGGAAATGTGACTGTGGAAGTAGCTCGAGAACACATGGATCTTTTGGCTGCAATGGTCCATTCTTATGATGAACTTGTTGCTGGGAAGATTGGAAATTGCCATCTGGCAGACGAGGACTTAGAGCAGGTGGACGAAATAGAGCTTGAGAGGATGGACATAATGTGGGCCTTAGCTAGTGCTGTTTGTAGGGCAAAGAAGTTTGTAAAACAAACAGGACAGAACTTAGTAGCTACTAAGGATACCACATTTGGCTTTGACAAGAGCAAAGTGACTTGCTTCAATTGTGGATAGAAGAGGCACTTCAAAAGAAAATGTGTCAAGCCTAAGAAGACGGATAATGGGATCCCGTTCTCGTCCTTCACTCGTCAAGAAAAGCAAGCTATCAGTTCTAGTTCATCAAGCAAGGATCCAAAAGCCTTGACTGCTCATAATGATGAAGGACAGGATTGGAGCTTTAGGTTTGTCTCACCAGGGGAATCAAACATTGCAAGTGTAGAAGAAATTGACAGTGATTCTGCTAGTGAAGGAAATTTAGCAGTTGAGATAGCGATGTCAAATAGTGAAGAAGCAACTGCAACCGAGGTCAGCTACAAGCCTAAAGAGGAGACTACCACGTCAGAGACAGAAAAGACAGAATCACCAGAACTAGAGACATCTGATGCTGCGTTGATGGCTAACTCTTCTGAATCAACTCAGGTAAGTACTACTGACCAAATGTTTGATAATCATGCTTGTTCTGATTGTGATACATGAATAGCATAGATGAAAAATTTGATAGGTTATTAGATCATAATGATAGCTTAGTAAAAGATTTGCACTTGTGCACTGAGGCTAATAGGGTGTTAAAACAAAATGAGCATAGTTATAAAGAAAAGATAGACCTTTTGACTAAACAGCTTAGGGAAACCGAAGTAGTTGCATTTAACCAAGATAATGACATTAGGTATTATCTAAACTCCCTAGAAGACACTAAGAAGAAAAAGGCATTTCTAGAAGTAGAAGTAAATTCATTAAAACTGAAACTGCACAGTTGGACTAGTTCTTCACACATAGTCCAACACTTAGTGAGAGAAAGGAAGAACGGGGTGGGATTGGGTTATAAAGTGGTTCCACCACCACCTGAGACTTTAATGAATACTAAGACTAGACCAATAAATAGTAATCCCATCAAGGATCATGTGGTGTCTACTCCTCTTGTTAGTGATCCAGATTCCTTATGTTCATCTATTGACTCTAGAAAAAAACAAAAGGAGGCCACTTCAAAGGCAAAGGATAAATTGTCTTGTGTTAATCTGTAAAAGGAATTTGAAAAGGTTAACTTAAAGTCAGGATCAAACAGAGTCAAATCAGATCCTAAAAGGACTTCTAAGGTTAATCTTTCACATACTTCAAGTCAAAAACCTATTAACCAAAAAGAAAAAGATGTTAAACAGGTGAAAACAGTTAACTTTGTTAAACCAGAGAAAACAACCAAAGAACCAGAGTCAAAACCTAGAGTGAGTAATGTTACTAGAGTGTCACACACTTCTCCACAAAGAAAGTTTAATCTTAAAGTTGATAGCAGGTCGTGCTACAACTGTGGTGAATATGGACACATTGCTTCCTATTGTCACTTCTATCAGACACCTAGGAAGAAGTTTGAACTTCAGGTTTCAAAACCTAGGTCTTCTAAGAGGATCTCTCTGACTCCACCTAGAAGAACTAGTGAACCTAAAATTCAACCTGTAAGTCAGTCGACTGTTTATCACAAACAGGCATTGCACAAATCTGGATTATGGAAGAAGAAGACATCCTCTGTGTCTGATAATAATGACAGGAAGGAACCTGACCTACCCTCATCCTCTAAGGGTCAATGGGTAGAATTTATGATGTGTGATGCCTCTGGGAAACCCAAGCCAGTAAAGGCTTGGGTTCCTAACCCAACTAATCCTTTACTGTGTCTGTGCAGGGTGTTCGATACAATGCTGAAACTAACACGTGGATAGTAGACAGCGGAGCATCCAGGCACATGACAGGAAACAGGGCTCTTTTATCAAACGTCAAGCAAATAAAAGGAGGGCATGTTTTGTTTACTGGAAACAAGGGTGGCTATATCACAGCCCAGGGAGAAGTGGGGAATCTGAAAGTTAAGTTTGATAAGGTGAATTGCGTTCAACAACTACAAAATAACCTACTTTCTGTCTCCCAAATATGTGATAAGGGATTTAAAGTCATCTTCGACAACAAAAAGAGTTACGTACTAAAGAAAGACTACGTGATCCCAGAGGACCAAGTTTTGATGACTGCTTCAAGATATAAAGATCTTTATGTCTTGGATCTGTCAACAGCTTCTAGAACGGATCATGAGGTTCAGTGTTTTCTATCTAAAGCTACTGAAAAGGATTCCATCTCCTGGCATAGGAGAATGGGACACATTAGTCAAAGAAAGATGAATCACTTGATTCAGAAGGATCTGGTGAGAGGAGTTAATGTCAAGAACTTCCAGCTTCCTGAATTCTATGTAGCTTGTAAGAAAGGCAAACAGACAAAGAAGTCTCATTCAGAAAAGAAAGTTCATTCAATAGAACTTCCTCTTGAGCTTCTTCACATGGATCTGTTTGGTCCAGCCAGTACAAAGAGCATTGCACGCGACTTGTACTGCTTTGTGGTCACTGATGACTACTTAAGGTTCACTTGGGTAATGTTTCTGAAATCCAAATCAGAAACATTTGAGTCATTCAAAGAGTTGGTAACCACACTGGAATCTTTCTACAAGCTGAAGGTTAGACAAGTACGCTCAGAGAACGGAACAGAATTCAAGAACCAGTGGATGGAGGCATACTGCAAGGAAAAGGGAATTATGCATCAATTCACCTCTGCCTACACGCCTCAGATGAATGGCGTTGCTAAGAGAAAGAACATAAGCTTGATAGAGATAGCATGGACTATGCTGGCAGACTCGAAACTGCCTATTCAATTCTGGAATGAGGCAGTGGCGAATGCATGTTATACACTGAATCGAGTCCTGATAGTCAAGCGCCACGGAAAGACATATTACGAGCTACTACAAAGACGCAAATCGAATCTGGAGTATCTCGAACCATTTGGCGCGCCGTGCACACTTCTGAAGAAGACACAAGAGGGTAAATTCAGCGAGAAGGTAGATGAAGGAATATTTCTAGGATACAACATACCGAACAAGCGAGTTTACAACAACTCAACGGGTCTAGTAGAAGTATGGTGTAATGTTGACGTTCAGAGATATACCACACCACCTACTGGAAAAGGACCCGCCTACTTTTTCGACTATGATGGATTCTTCAAGTCCTTCAACTTCCCTCTCTCTCCTTCGGATGACGAGTTAGCTACACGGATGGTGTATGATATCTTGAATACACCAACACCTAGCATACAGGGAGAATCCTCTATTCAGCCAGGGAGAGTAGTTGACAACAGTGACTCCTCCTCTAAAGATGAAGCTGAAGAAGATAACCAGAATAGTCAGGAAGAACAGGTTCCAGTTCCTGAAAGTTCACAAGTATCTACCAGTGATGTACCTTTGACTTTGGAGCCTCAAACTCCAACTACCTCAGCTGCAGAACCAAATGTTCATAATCTTGGCTCTGAGGTAGCTGTTCCTACTACTCCAGGAACACGACTAAACGTATATCATCCCCTAAACAATGTCATGGGGATGTCAGATCAGGAGTACAAACCCGAAATGAGCTATACTCAGCTGATTACGCCTCAGTTATGGAAAAAGGATATATTCATGATGGTGCTTATCGGTGTTTTGTCTCACAGTGTGAGCCAAAATACGTCAGTGATGCACTAAATGATGAGGCATGGGTGAGTGCCATGCAAGACGAACTTCTTCAGTTCAAGAAGTTAGGTGTATGGACTCTGGTTGATAGACCAAAAGGTGCTAAGGTCATTGGCACCAAATGGGTTTTAAAATGCAAGAAAGATGACCAAGGGGTAATCATGAGGAACAAGGCTCGATTGGTGGTTCAAGGTTTTCGCCAAGTCGAGGGAATTGACTACAACGAGGTGTTTGCACCCGTGGCAAGGATGGAAGCCATTCGTATCTTCCTTGTCTATGCATCGTACATGAAGATTAAAGTATATCAATTAGATGTGAAGAGTACATTCCTTCATGGGGAAATCAGAGAAACAGTCTATGTCAGTCAACCTGAGGGATTTGAAGATCCTTATCATCGGGATAGAGTCTACAAGCTCGACAAGCCGTTATACGGACTTCATCAAGCTCCAAGAGCTTGGTATGAGAAACTCTCGACTCATCTTGTGAAACACGGCTTTCGCAGGGGAGTCATTGACTGCACGTTGTTCATTAAAGAAAAAGATGGCGAACTACTGCTCGTACAGATCTATGTTGATGACATAATCTTCGGTTCAAAGAAGGAAGAGTTATGCAAAGAGTTTGAAGCAGTTATGAAGAAAGAGTTTGAGATGAGTGCTATGGGGGAGATGAAGTTCTTTCTCGGGTTGCAGGTGGATCAAACACCAAATGGGATCTTTCTACATCAGACCAAGTATGTAGGAGACATTCTCAGTCGTTTTGACATGGAGAATGCATCTTCCGCTGGGACTCCACTCGCTACAAATCATGACATAGCACCTGATGAAAATGGAAATCTTGTAGATGCCACGATGTATCGAGGAATGATTGCAACCCTCATGTATGTCACTGCCTCAAGACCTGATATCATGTATGCTACATGTTTATGTTCTAGATATCTGGCTAAGCCTAAGGTCAACCATCTGATTGGGGTCAAAAGGATTTTTCGTTATTTGAAGGGTACACCCACACTTGGGTTATGGTACCCTCATGATGATGACTTTGAGCTCACTGCGTATAGTGACTCAGATTACGGAGGTTGCAAGATGAACTACAAGTCTACATCCCCAGGGTGTCAATTCTTTGGG
This sequence comes from Flaveria trinervia, assembly GCA_025506515.1. Taxonomy (NCBI): domain Eukaryota; kingdom Viridiplantae; phylum Streptophyta; class Magnoliopsida; order Asterales; family Asteraceae; genus Flaveria; species Flaveria trinervia. The sequence goes on from JACCIX010000188.1 coordinate 153,173, forward strand.
AGAAGAATAGTTACTCTGCAATGTAAGAAGCAGACATCGGTTGCATTGTCAACGTGTGAAGCCGAATATGTTGCTGCTGCAAGTTGCTGTTCACAAATCATCTTGATTCAACAGCAAATGCGAGATTACGGTTTAATGTTCTCCTCTACTCCTATTTGTGTTGATAACTCTGCTGCAATTGCAGTAACTAAAAATCCGGTCCAACATCCTAAGACCAAACATATCGGTATTAAATACCATTTCATAAAAGACTGTTTTGAAAAGAACTTAATTGATGTGGTAAAAATAATACTGATTTTCAACGCGCTGACCTCTATACTAAAGCCTTTGATAAACCACGTTTTCAATATTTGCTAGAGGTCAATGGCGTTAAAAAGAAAAGTGATGTTATTCCGGATGATGATCATGTGTAGTCCGATGTAGGTTAGTTAATTTTTCTTTCTTATTTTATTTGTTTTATTTTGGTCTGTCTAAATTAAACTCATGTTATTTCGCTAGTTATTAAAATCCTAAATTAATTAAACCAGTTTATGATTATAGTTTTAGGGGGAGAATAAGTCAACAAGTAACATTTAAAATAAAAAAAACGAGGGAGAAGGAGTGGAAAGCTGATTTAAGGTAGATCGTATCTGTGATACCGATTCAAACTCTTTGGAATATGATAGTACACAGGAACAAGTCAAGAGGGACTTTAAAATTTTAATGTAGAAAAGGTGCAAAAATTCAAAGTATAACTCTGTGTAGTCTAAGCAATATAAAATGGAAGATTATAGAAAAACTAGTAACTCCTAAGGTAACACAATGAGAGTAGACCTAGAGGTTGCTAGACCACAATTGATATGTCAATAGATTCCACACAAAGATGATTAGACCTGACTGGTGATCTCAAGATCAAACTAAGTTGTTCAACTGACTGTGGGCTTCCATCTTATCACTGGTTAACACAATCGACAATATTCCAATAAGGGGTAATGAGCATGTAAACGCCACAAATGTGTGCAGATGACCATAAACAGAGCAAAGCACGAGAAAAAAAATGAAAGAAAAATGCTATCAAGCTAATGACGTATGCTGTTGGTGCATTTGGTGCAAAATAAAATTAAGCTGCTCTAACAAGGAGATAGGTTGTGTGCCTCTCTGCTGTGCGATGGCACTAACCTAAGGATAAGCATAACCTAGATATTCTAGAATTCATTGTTGTTTGCCGCCTCTCTGCTGTGCGATGGCACTGACCGGAGGACTGGCTTCTCTTTGAAAGCTCTAAGAATAGTCTCTCCTTGTAAAAAGTAACCGTAGACCGCTCAAAAGCTCCTGAGGAATGTTGATTACCATATAAGTGTGGGATCCACAAATGTTAGTTGAAATAATTAAACCTAAATCTATCACCAGTCTGTGTCAAAAGTCTGCGTATGGATTTAAGAGGACAAACATATTGACAATCATTGTGGCTGCAATTCTTGAAAGTTCAAATCAATGTGGTAATCTAAGAGTTTCAGTATGATTTCCTAAAAGCTGCTAACGACTCTGGATGAAAACCAAGAATGGAGCATCAAAAGATTTTGACAAACAAGTACCAAATGATTTGACTTGCCTGTATGATTCCAAATTTTGCTTGGTCCAGGTGTGGTCAATCTAAGTTGAAGCTGTCTATTCCAGAAACAAATCCAGTAGATTTCCATCTCAGGACTTATCTCTCACAAAAAAAAAAAACGGTTCTTATTTTGATTCTTTAGTTTAATTTTTTTATTAGTTAGTCGTTTTTAGTTTGTTTGTTTGTCGGACTACATCAGGAAAATCAGTAAGGGATCAACTCACTAAAAGGGTCATGTCTGAGAAGACCACATGTGTTGTTTTTAAAAAAAAAGTTTAAAACGATCATGTCTGAGATGATCAAATGCTCATAACGTTAATTTCTGAAATTAAAGGGATTTTAAAAGTTAAATATTCAAATTGGCATAAAATTTAATGACTATGACCTATTCGTACGAATGGACCATGAATATGGACCATCCAACCGAATGGCCCATACAATTGGCCCAGTCGGATGCTTAAGGGCGGATAAGTGAGTAGTCGTGCGACTGAGATCCAGTCGGACGACTGAAGAAGGACGACTGAACCAATCGCATGACTGAGTCCCACTCGCACGACTGGAAGGTGCGTATGAGCTCAGTCGCACGATTGAATCTAGGGTTAGTATAAATAGAGGGGGAGTCGGTCGCAGAGACTCACCACCTTCAAAATAACCCTGAATCGCACGACTTAACACAACTCTGCAAAAAATTCATTTGATCTCTAAACCCCCCGTTTCTTGATTACTGACCATCTACATCGACTCTACAGGTAATTTACGGTATAGAAGCACTCCCATAACTTTAAATTTGATGAAAATAATCGGTACATTCACACTCGCAAAAGAACCGAGACTTAAGTGACTAAATAACCTACCTAAATGACTCAAACAAACGAAAGTAACGATGTTAGGTGGTTTAAGAATGTATTGGAGTCAAAGGAACCAGATAACGATGTCTAAAACTCAAAAATGGTGAAAAAGTGATTTTGAATTGAACAGTCAGTACATCATGCGAATGGACAGAGTGATGAACTTCAGTCGCACGACTGAAGGGTTCAAACTGATTAAATGCACAACTGAACCATGCGTATGAAGTTCAGTCGCATGACTGGGGTAACCACATGAGGTTACATACGTATGAGCCCAGTCGCACACTCAGTGATACGCATGGGATCAGTCGCACGACTGAACCCCATTCGCACTGTTCAATCGCACGACTGAACTCAGTCGCACAATCTCAATCGCATGACAGAAATATTTTCTTCAAGTTTATGGTTTTCATGACTTTCTTAGCCAATGGTACTAATGTTTACTATCTTTGTGTAACAGATGGCGAGTCAATGGATTATGAGCACGAAGCACAATATATGTGCTCATCTGGACTTGACATCCAGAAACGCTGCCGATTTCTCTGGCATCATCACATTTCTACTGAGATCGAGGATTGCACATCCCATATCTACTCCTTGTACTCCTTATCGATCCATTCAGCAAGCCTTCTGGGAAGGCGCTACAGTCGATAGATCGTCTGAACCTCATTGCATGAGAAGTACCATCTTTGGAGAGGCTATTACTATATCAGAGGAGGATCTGAGGATCGTATTACAGTTGGGGGATGACACTGATTTTCCGACTCGATTACACCCCCTTACAGTCAGAGGATACTTTCTTAGAGCCAAGTACTCTAGGGACATAAATGTCGGGGTACTCAAAAAAAGTAACCTCTGTCCCCAGTTTAAATATCTTGCGCACGTGCTGCTTAAGTGCATAGCTTCCAGAAAGGGAGGTTTTGATGAGCTGTGTGACCTGATGTAGAACGCATATGTTGCGTTGGTGCTGAACCATCTGTTCAACTTCTCCAAGATGATCTTCACCTATCTGGTGGAGAACATCAAGGGGAAAGGGAAGGAAGGCTTCTGTATGTACCCAAGGTTTATGCAGATGATCATAAATCAGAAGCTTCCCTCCCTATCGAAGGAGAAGGAGGATGCGGTAGTCCTCGAGGTGATGGATGATACTACCCTGGGGAGGATGAAAGTGTACAGGGGGAAGCAAGTGAAACCTCCTGTCAAGAGGTTGTTTGGTCATCTTGCCCGGGATGACTACGTGGTGCCAGCAAAGAGAAAGTGGCGCCACGATGATAGTGACTCTGTTGTGGAGCAGATTGCTCTACCCACTCATGATGATCACGGTGGGGATGCTGGAGACGGTATGCCTATTCCACCTAGAGGCACTGTGTCTGATGTTGTTCCTCCAGTGTCCGTCCCAGTGGAGAAGTAGCCGAGTCAGCTGGATTTCATCAGGATTTTGTTCAGGGTGCGGAGGAGGAGGATGAATCGGATGAGGAGCCCCTGACGCGAACTGTGGGAAGCAAACTTGTTCCCACAGAACATGGGCTGAGGGTGGTTGGTGAACACCTAAGCGACTCCGGAGAGACTAATACTGACCCAAGCTATGCGCCGGGGTCCGCAAGCAGGGTTGTAGGGGGAGCTTCCACCTCAACGGGGACGTGGAGGAAAAGGATGGCTAAACCCCATGGTCAGAAGAAGAAGAAGCGTCGGGTGACCTTCCTCACCACCACATCCACCACATCCGCCACAACCACCACACCCACCACAGTCACCACACCCACCACAGCAACCACATCCACCACAGCTACCACAACCACCACCATACCTCCCACAATAGCACAGACTCCATCCACCACTATATCCTTTACTCCTACATCACCTCTATCATTTCACAAACCTATCTTTACTACAGCCACCACCACTACCACCACTTCACACCAAGCAATACCGCCAGCCCATCCCTCACATACTTATGGATCACCTCTACCTCCAATCAGGGTAGAGGAACAGCTGTCTGCGCTTAACAGAATGGTGATGCGCTTACTTGCTGCAGATGAGGAAAAGGCAACCCAGATCTGCCAGCTTACTGACCTGACTGCTGCACAATCTCACCAAATTGCAGAGCAGGCTCGAGTTATAGAGGAGCAGGCCCAACAGATGGCTGCTCAGGGCACTGAGATAGCCCAACTCAAATCACATAGTGTCTCATCAAGCAAGAAAAAAGAGGAGTTGGAAAAGGCAAAGAAGACTATCCTGTTAAAACTGAAAGGATCTAAGGAGGAGCCATTAAAGATCAATGAAGGGGACAGAGATGATGATGATGAAGATGATGATGAGGATGTTGAGAGTGATACTAAGGAGAATGAAGAAACCGAAAGAGATAGGACAGAGGAGAAGGACGATGATGATGAAGCAGAAACAGGGGATGCAGCTGCATCGGCCTCTGCTACAGGTCAAGAGAAAAGGTCAAAGAATAGACAAGATCAATCAGCTTCTACTTCTGCTCCTCCAAGTGATGATATTATGATACAGGATAAAAGTAAAGACTAGATGTTTATGTATTATTTACTTCTGTATTTGATTGTGTATTGAAAACGATGTATTGAATGTTTATATTAAGTGAATGCATTTCTATTTGATTAATTACTAATGACTTATGTGTTGAATGTTCAAATTAACACATCCAAATTACCAAAGAGATGCGTTTGATGTTGCTCCCCTTCAGCAGGTCAAGACTCAGCTAACAATGATTCTTGATCTGCAAGGGATTGTCAGAAGGTCAGTGAACTATACCCTGAAGAAGGGGAAATAATTCATGACCTATCAAACGAGCAACTGGCAGAGCTTTTCAAGCTAAATCCAGATGAGATAGTGAAAGATGCTCCGACATGCGACTCGACTAGTGACAAAGAGGTCAATGATGTTAATGAAGTCGAGATCGAAGATGTTACTGCCGAGGATTACCCTTAGTATGCTGATAATAAGGGTAATGTGGTCCCCAATCTGGGTGAATCCCTTGTCAGTGATACTTTTGAGGTATTGAACAAGATGGAGAAAGAAACAGAGAAAGTAGTAGGAACAACCCAAGCCTCAAATGATGATGTCGACTTTCGAAAGGCTGAGTGGGCTGCATGTTTTGAAGAAGTTAGAGCCCAACGTACTGCACCAAAGAAATATCCTACACCAAATTCAATAGTGTCAAGAAACATCACAAGGTGTCAGGAAGGATCATAGCATGGGCGTATTTTGAGGATCTTAATGCTTATGCGGTTAAGAGAGAATAGGGCATAGAGTACTTCAGATTCCCACATGATCTGAAGACTGTACCAGGTTTTGAGCTCAACCAGCTAGCCAAATAAAGCTTTTGTATGTGATCCGAGAAAAATGTCAGGCTGGTTTGAGGCTGCCCTAAAAAAGGAGTATCACACCAGATGGGTTAACTTCAGACCCCAACAACCTACTAGGTATATGAGAAGGTCTGATGTTGATGCCATTACTGGCAAGCTCAAGATAGTGTTGAAGTGGAATCCTCCGCACACAATGTCAAGAATCCCACTCAGGGAAATGCCATAGGATTTCACTCCACACTTTAAGTGGTGGTACTACGATTGGAGAATAGCTGAAGTGGTCATAGTTCTAAGCAGGGTATTCGACCCGATGTGGCTTACAAACTTGTCAAAAAAATGATGTATATATGCTATACAAGTGGCCATTATTCTATGATACGCAAGATATTGTACAAGCCCTCCAGTTCCAGAACGTTATACGACTCTGCTTCGCGTTTGAGATTCACACGGGAGTCACAAAAAAGGAGAAGTACAAGAAATACAAGGAGATTATGCATGTATGTCCCTAGATCATGATATGAATGTAATAGATCTTGTTTGTCTCATTCTGAGGTAATGATTGGAATGATTAATGAAATGATATTGCTTGTTTCCTATTTATAATGTTTAATATTTCATTAATGAGTCGACATTGAATTGGTTAATTAGGTTTGTGGTTGTTTGAAGTGTTACACATAATGTTATATTAATTAATTAATACATTCAAACTTAACAGAATGAAGTTCTCATGCAAGTGGCCCATGCAAATGGACCACAAGCATGAATAACTTCATACGAATGACTCAGTCACATGACTGAACCAGGAGACTGGATCAGTCGTATGATTATAACATGAGATTGACTCAGTCGCACGACTGAATACTCAATCGTGCGAATGAATTAACCGCATGATTCAATCGCACGACTGAACCATACTAATGGTTCAGTCGCACGAATGAATTATACTAACCTATAAATACAACCCAATTCATGAAAATTAGAGGGCTTTTGATTAATTACCACTCCAGACGTACCCTAGCCATCCAGAAGCCTCCCAATTCGTTCTCCAAGTTCATAGAACACATTAGATCGATTCTCAATCGATTCCTAACGTTAGTTTCAATTTGTGATTAATTCTGGTGTGTTCTCACTGATTGGATCGCCAATCAAATAGGATTCCGCACTATTTGATCTGGTTTACACGCTAATCACTAGGTATTTCATTCAAATACCAGGTCCTAACAATAGTTTAAATGATAATAGGATTTTTAATTCTAAGTAGTTGCTTCTTGATATTTGAGTTCGTTTGCATTAGTTGTGTTTTCTAGTTGGTTTGCTATTAGAAGTTTCATTTTAGTAATATAATTTTCTTGATATTAAAAAATTCCCACTTTCATAATTAGGTTTAAACTCAATAAAGGTTTATTATCAAGCGCCGCTGATATCCGAACTTACTTAGCTATACTCCATCGTGATCGGTGTACTTGCTGTTTGTATGAGGTTTAGGTTGGTGAATTATTTTTTAAACCTAAAGTTTGAAAGTCATTTTCTATATAAAGATTAATATATGTTTTTTCACATGTTAAGTTTTGGCATTCTTACCAGGTACATTTATTGGTCAATTCTGAGAATGACCTGAGTCGAGGATCTAGCCATTGGTGTTTATTGTTTTTTCATTCATGTCTGGTTTCATTTTCTAGGGTTTTATTTTTTTAGGTTTTTAATTGTCTTAACATTTCTTCTTATTATCGTTTTTACTATCTCGCATACTATTTTGAATAAAATGTACAAACAATAGGTTAATCGGTACTTAAAGCCTTTGTGCGAGATATATGGCACACACCATTAATCATACGCTTACTACTTTAAAGAATTGTCTACATATTAGGGTTAAAGTAACATGGAACAGAAGAATAATTTAGGTTATGGAATAGGGAATTAAAGGCAATGATTGCTCATATAGAATTGAATCATTAGAAAAATCAAGGGCATGAGGTTTATAATTTAATGAAAAATAATTTAGGTTATGAAGATTGTTTCAGAAATATGAAAGGGCCAACCCCATAATAAATAATTTATATTAGAAAAATGAAGCATGATGATGGATGATGTGTCACAATCCTTTTATCCCTACTAGACAAATTGCCATGAGTTGATGGTCAAGGGGGTCCACATTATGTGTCACACTTGTTTTGTGAGGAGGAAAATATAGACTTTTTAAAGAAGTTTATGTCCTCTCACAAGGCAATGGACACATTATTGTGTGTTTTCAAGAGAATGAGTAACTTAAGACTCTTACTCTTACAGAGTTATATGGTATTCTTTGTGGATACTAGATGGAGATGAATATGCAAAATCTAATTGGTAACTCTAGAAATTAATTGAGTTCAGCCCTTAATGTGGTTGAAACGGATTCCAGAGAACCACAACATCATTGCAGGTTCGGTTTGGTCACTCAACACTATTTTTATCTCTCAAACTCACAAAGTCACACTCGGTTTGATGATGTAGAATCCCTTTAAGAGTTGATAATAATATAACAAGTAAAATAGAATACAAGAAGATAATTTTACAAGATACTTGTATATATTACTTCTCAACTCAAAGTATTACAAGACTTTTACAAGTATGCATACAAAGTTACATTAACAAACTATATATACTACTATCTACACTCGGTATACTTTGATAGTAGTTGGGAACCTATGACTAAATCAAATACTACATTGCTAAAGATAAGGTATCTTACATAAAATAATATTTAAGATTTGGTAGTCATGACTTGTCCCTGACTTACCTTTTGTCACCAACTAAAGTTGGTAACTATACTAACTAATAAGGAATGAATAGTGGAATAAAGTATGGTCAACTACATGGGCATGGGAAAGCATCATGTAGTATCTCAGATTTTGTAGTGGATCTGTCAGAAGGACTACACTTATGTCCACAGGTTCATAGTATGTTCTTTCGATGGTTAACTGGCTTCGGAAGAACAAGTTCTTCCGAAGCCATTTATTCTTTGGAAGAGGCTACTTCTTAAGAGGCTTGAGTTATTCTTTAGGCCTTCATGCTTCAGAAGTCATTGTCTTGAATTCTTCTAAGTGTTGAACTTTAGAAGAAAGAATACTTTGTCATCGAAAGATGGAGTTTCTCTTGCGAAGCTCTTTCAGACTTGACCTTCGGAAGTTCTTCTTTTGCCTTTTGAAGTTCTTCATTAGTTGCACAAAAAATGTTCTAAGTGTTTGTTTTGGTTGCACCAACTTTACAAATCCTGGAGAGCTTTATTCAAATTTGCAAAAATAATTAGGGTGCTGTGGGTCTTAAAATCCTAGAGGCTAGAACACACAGACTTCCCTATCTATATTCTTGTATAGAATGGCACACTTGACATCAAGTTAGTAGATAGTAAATTCTTGAATGTAACATAAGCACGAAAGATCCTCGATGACTCAAGTATTACAACAGGTGCAAAAAGATTAGTGTAATCAGTTCCCTCATCTTGAGTGTATCGTTGAACTACCAGTCTTTCCTTGTTCTTGATTATCAAGCCTTTATCATCTCTCTTGTTCCTAAAAACCCATTTGGTGCCTATTAGTACTTGACCCGATGGTAGCGAACATAGGTTCTAAACTTTATCTTTTAAATTGAAGCAATTCCTCTTGCATTGATTCAACCCAACTACTATTTTTCAAGACTTCTTTTACTTTCTTGGGTTCTATTTGAGATAAAAAGCATGAGCATAGGTAGACATTCCCATTATGAGTTTGTCCCTTTGTTCTCATGCCTTTAGAGACATCTCCAATAATTTTCTCAGCTAGATAAGTGTTGTGAATCCTAAGCCTAGAGATCACATCTAGTTGCAAAGATAGATACAAATCGGACATGTTTTGCTCTCGAACTTGAACACTTAGACTAGCTGTTGTTTCATACTCATTCAACGAGTGCTAATTGAATGAATGAGAACCAACATCAATTTCAGTTGGCTATGTAGCAGCAACAATTGCCTATTCCTTCAAAATGCTACTTCTATCAGCTTGGTTTTATGCATTGTTACTAGATAATTTTTAAAGCTTACTTAGTTGATAACCGGTTGAAGCTCCACTATTTGTTAAGATAGTTAGGCTATCAAATCTGACAATTGTGTGAGCTTGTTTTTCAACAACTCTTAAAGAACATTCAAGAGGTCTGGGTAACTCAAATATTTTGTCATCAATAGAATCACTTTGAGTACCTATTCCAGCTGAAACATTCTCACAAGAAGGTTTAGAATAGTTTGGAAACAATTCTAAATAAAAGTTATGATCAGGTCCATTCCTTTTAACACAAGGAGTGTGCTCATTGACAACAATATTGGATGATTCCTCAAATTGTTGATATTTAATGTTTTAAACTCTACAGGCAATAGAGTTGGACGAATATCCAACAAATTCAGCATCATCCAACTTTTCAGCAAACTTTGCCAAATTTTCATTTGTCTTAAGTATGGTACACCTGCTGAAAAAGGACTTAAGAAAGCCAGTGAATGGTGGCATCTTGTTCTATAGCTCATAAGGGGTTTTTCCATGTGCTTAACTACAAGAACTCTGTTATGCACATAGCATGTAGTGCTGACTGCCTCTGCCCAGAATGTTAGAGACAACTTTGAATGAGCTAACATAGTTCGAGCAACCTCAATAAGTGTCCTATTTTCTTGTTAGCAACACCACATGTTAAGGATTTTTAGGAGCACAATATTTTCTAGCAATCCCTTTTGAGTTACAAAATGAGTAAGAACTTGATTCTTGAACTCAATCTCTTGATCACTTCTAATTATCTTAACCGTGTGATCAACTTGATTTTCTATTTTAAGAATAAAAGATTTTAAGGTTTGAGCAGTTTCATCTTTAGTTCGTAAAAAGAACAGCGATATGAATCTAGTAAAATCATCAACAATCACAAGGCAGTAGGATTTTCTTCGAGTGCTCATTACAGTTGTGGGACCAAATAGATCCATATGCAGTAAGTGTAATGGAGTGGTGACAAAGTTAACTATTTTGGATTACGGGATGCTCTATGTTGCTTTCCTTTTAGACAAGCAACATAGTTATCTTTGTAGAAAAATTCATTTTTAGGCAAAACTGAGAAACACTTTGTTAGATATAGGAACAATAGATCTAGATCATTTTGTATAGGCTTATAAATTTAATCAATACTTCTAATGAATGATTATAATCATTATTTTGATGTATGCATTATATATATATATAGGTTAACCCTTTTTTGTGTTGACTTATGTATGTTTGCAGGTAAAACATTATAACTGGTGATTTCTGAAATTGAACAAGTGTAAGAAACATCTACGGATGAACATTTTGTTCTTCTGTAGATATGTTTCTTACATGTAAAATACAAGTGAAGATAGCTTCGCAAGAACAAAGTACCTTCGGAAGAACAAGATAGCTTCGGAAGAACAAGATAGCTTCGGAAGAACAAGATAGCCTCGGAAGAATAAAGTACCTTCAGAAGAACAAGATTCCTGTGGAAGAACAAACATCTATGGAAGACAATGTACCTACGGAGTCCAAACACTTTTATTTAAATAATACAAGTGTTACAAGTCAACACGTCAACAATACAGTTGTGCAAATCCCAAGAGATCCGGTGTTTCCTTAACTGAAACACACGTGCCTATAAATATGGATCCTAGGTTTCACATCATGTACACACACAATAGGCGGAGACTAAGATTAGACGATCAACACAAAAACATCCTATCAATTCACACAAACATAAACCCTAGTAGCTGTCACATCAATGACCAGAGCATTTTTGTTTATGTCATTCTTTGATTATTCATTTGTAGTCATTGAACAAGCATAATATATTTTAACCGAAACCTATTTGATTATTAATTGTGGTCGTATTATTGTGTTCGTCATTATCAATATTCATTAATCAAACAATTGAACAAGGTTAATGCTGATTCCCCAAACATTAATGTTATTTTTTTTAACATTGATAATTCCTAATTGTGATCCTTGGATACACATGTGATATCAGAGCCAAGTGCTCATTGATTTAAATCGATTGATCTACTAGTGTTAAAAGTGTTTAATTGTTTGCTTGTTTTTAATTAGATTTGTGAGTTTAGCTGATTAGATCGACTGTTTTTTTAAGCAAATTGCTTTTGTGTGAACACTAAAAATAGTGAATTGTGTTTCAGTGAGTACTGTTCCATTGCTTGATTAACTTAGATCAATATTCAAATAAATTGAATAAGATATCTGGGTTATTGATTGATATTCATCAACTCTTGAAGATTATTTGAACAAATGCATTAATAAAATCCTTGATTTGATAATTTAATTATCATTAAAAGGATTGACTGATTTGTGACCTCAATTGCTTAATTTTTGTTAAGTTTTGTCACTAATTAGTTCACTACTCAAACGATACTCTGTAGATACATGCGTCCCTAGTTTCTGAACTTAATGTAATATGTTTGTATTGTCTTATACATATGTAATTGTACAGACACTTATGAAATACAGAACTTTATGAAATACAATATGTGGTTGTGCTTATAATGTTGAATATTTCATTGGTTGGTATGTAATAATGCTTATCGAACTGACTATATAGGTTATGGTTGTTTGAATGATATCTAAATCAATAATGATTATGAAACATATCCAAACTTAATCATCTAAAGTTCTCATGCAATTGGCCCATGCTAATGGACCATACGAATAAACAACTTCATGCTAATGAACCAGTCGTATGAATGAACCAGGAGACTGGATCAGTCACATGATTGAAACATGAGATTGACTCAGTCACATGACTAAACACTCAGTTGTGTGAATGGATCAACTACATGACTCAATCGCATGACTAAACCATGCAAATGGTCTGGTCGCACGATTGAGAAACCTTAACCTATAAATAGCACTTAAATCGTGGAAAAACTAGACACTTTGAATATTTTGATACCCATACGTACCCTAGCCGTCCAGAGACCTGTAATAACATGTTCCAACTTCAAAGATCATAGTAGATCGATTGCTAATAGTTCTTGACATTTAGATTCATCTTTAATTGATTCTAAGTGCATTCTCACTGATTGGATCGCCAACCAAATAGGATTCCGCACAATTTGATTAGGTATAGGCGTAAATCTTCTAGTATTCGTCTAGTACACGATCCTAACAAGTGATATCAGAGCTTAGGCTCTAGATTTACGTGTGATTCAATCGTTTTGATATAAAAATTGTGTTTTTACACTCAAAAACGCAATCTTTTGTGTCAAATCGGGTTTTAGACGTCTCCTAATCGTAAAGTAAAGTTTTTTCCGGCATACGGCAATTAGGGTTAACAAGAAATTCGTGTTTTTTTGCGTTCAAAACCTTAAACCTATGAATTTACGAAATCTAGCAGGCCCAGTCGCACGATTGGACTCAATCGCACTCCATTTGTCCGACTGAGAAGCCTATTTGCATTGTTCAACCGTAGTAGTTCATTCGGCTGACTGAGTCATCCACATTAGTTTAGTCGCACGATTGAACCATCCGCATAGGTCAATCGCCCGAATAGCCCAATCGCACACCTTCATTTGCACTAATACAACACTTTGGTTTAATGTTAAAGTTAATAGCAATGGAAGACCAATACTTAGCATTCATAGCAGGGAGAGACTTACGTATACAAAACATACTGCTACCGGAGAATGAAATGGGGAATCACAATAAGCCCCCAAATGTAATCACGTTAGACGAATACCCATAATGGAAGCAACATTTCGAGATCTACTTAAATGGAGTAGATCCCAATCTGTGGGAGTCTATAGAGACGGGGTGCAGCATGCATGTAGGAGCTGATGGTGTCAAACTCACACTTGGTGGCATGACTGACAGACAAAAGGTGAAATACAATGCCGAAAAGAAAGTTTATACTTTGCTTACACAGTCAATTCCGAACGATATGTTCCATCAATTCTCGGGATATACACAAGCAAAGAAACTGTGGGATGCATTGGAGAAAAGATATGACGGAAACACATCATTGAAGGCCATAAAGGCTACGGCTTTAAAAAAGGAGTTTGACAACTTCTCCTCGATAGAAAAGAAAGCCTACATGATGTTATCGATAGGTTCTACCACTTGATGAGTGAGATGGACACTCATGGAGTATCGACGTCAATGGAGGACAAAGTGTCCAACTTTGCCGACGGCCTGCCGGAGAAATGGGTTTCATTTGTTTCCAATCTCAGACAGAATGGTATGCTAACGAAGTTAGATATCAATGACTTCATTCCAAAACTGAGAGAAGAAGAACTGAGGATGAAGTACAGAGCTCAAAAGTCTACTTATGATCAGAATCCTGCACTGTACAACGCGACTCCTCAAGCCAAAACATCTGGCCCACCTCTTCAGACAGCTTTTGTATCAAGCTCGTTTGGTCCTTCACCAGCCTCTACTTCAGGGTCAGAAATGTTAGGGTCGTCTGGTACCCGGTACATTGAACCTGAAGCAAATGCAGCAAAGCTGAAGACCAAGAACTTCAGCAACGTGACAGTTGAAGTAGCCAAAGAGCACATTGATCTCTTAGCTGCGGTAGTCCATTCATATGATGGACTAATTGCTGGTAAAATTGGAAACTGCCATCTGACAGATGAGGATTATGAGCAGGTGGATGAGACAGAGTTGGAGCGGATGGACATAATGTGGGCGTTAGCAAGTGCTGTCCGGAGAGCCAAGAAGTTTGTTAAAAAAACCGGACAAAATTTGATTGCAACTAAGGACACTACCTTCGGCTTTGATAAATCCAAGGTAATCTGCTTCAACTGCGGGGAGAAAGGGAACTTCAAAAGGAGTGCGTGATGGCTGATTCTTCATAACCAGCTCCAGAAACATCAGATTCTGCATTGATGGCTCATTCTTCATAACCCGCTCAGGTAAGTACTACTGACCAACTTTTCCATAATCATGCTTGTTCTGATTGTAATAAAATTACGGAAAGCATTGATTTAAAATTTTCTAGGTTATTAGATCATAATGATAACTTAGTAAGGACTTAGAACTGTGCCCTGACGCTAACAGAGTGTTAAAAAATGAACATAGTTACAAAGAAAAGATAGACCTTTTGAACAAAAAGCTTAGGGAAACAGAAGTAGTAGCCTTTAGCCAAGCTAATAACATTAGGTACTATCTAAACTCCCTAGAGGACACTAAGAAACAAAAGGAAATTTTATAAGTAGAAGTTAATTCCCTAAAACAAAAACTGCATAGTTGGACTACTTCTTCACACATAGTCCAACACTTAGTGAAAGAGTGTAATAATGGGGAGGATTTGAGTTATAAAGTGGTTCCACCACCACATGAGACCTTGATGAACACTAAAAGTAAACCAATTAATAACAATCCAATCAAGGATCATGTGGTGTCCACTCATCTTGTAAGTGATCCAGATTCCACATGCTCATCAAATGAATCTGGCACTAAACAAAAGGAAGCCACTTCAAAGGCAAAAGGTAAAATGCCTTGCGTTAATCTGGACAAAGAGTTTGCAAAGGTTAGTATAAAGTCTGGTTCAACAACTATCAAATCTAAAGCTAAAAAGACCAGTAATGTTAACCAATCACGTGCATCATGTCAAAGTCCAGAAAATAGAAAAGAAAAAGATGTTAAAAATGTTATAGCAATTAACTTTGTTAAACCGACAAAACATCTAAACAATCAGAGTCAAAACCCAAACAAAGTAACGCCACCCGGGTGTCACATATATCTCCACAAAAACAGTTAACTCGTGAAGTCGAAAGCAGATCATGCTACAGTTGTGGAGAGTATGGACACATTGCATCTCGTTGTCTTTACTATCAGACACCGAGGATGAAAGTTGAACCTCCTGAACAAAAACCTAGCTCTTTTAAGAGGAACTCAATGACGCCACCTAAAAGAGATAGTGAACCTAAAGTTCAACACATTAGCCAGTCGTCTGTTTATCACAAACATGCCTTACACAAAGCTGGCTTATGGAAGGAGAAATCAACCTCATTGTCTGATAATGAGAACAAGAAGACATCTGAGCTTCCCTCAACCTACAATGGTCAATGGGTTACATTTATGATGTGTAATGCCTCTGGGACACCCAAGCCAGTGAAGGCTTGGGTCCCAAACCTGAACTAATGTGTTGAAACTGAATGTGCAGGGTGTTCGATATAGTTTTAAAACCAACACGTGGATTATAGATAGCGGAGCATCCAGGTACATGACAGGGAACAGGGATCTCTTATCAAATGTCAAACAGATAAAAGGGGGTCACATAGGTGGGTACATCACAGCTCATGGGGAAGTAGGTAATCAGAAAGTGAAGTTTGACAAGGTAAACTACGTTCAACAACTTCAAAATAAATTGCTTTATGTTTCTCAAATTTGTGATAAAGACTTTATGGTAGTATTTGACAACAAGAAGTGTTATGTCCTGAAAAAGGACTATGTCATCCCGGAGGATCTTAATGTCTGCCTCAAGATATAAGGGTCTTTATGTCTTAGATCTATCAAAGGCCTCCATATCAGATCATGAAGTTCAGTGCTTCTTGTCAAAAGCTACTGAGAAGAAATCCATCTCTTGGCATAGGATAATGGGACACATTAATCCATGGATGATGAATCACTTGATCCAGAATGATCTAGTGAGAGGAGTTAGTGTAAAAAAAACATCCAATTTCTGGATTTCTATGTTGCGTGCAAGAAGGGCAAACAGACGAAGAAGTCTCATAAGGAAAAGAAAGTTCACTCTATCGAACTTCCTCTTGAACTTCTTCACATGGATCTGTTTGGTCCGATTAGTACAAGAAGTATCGTAGGCGACTTGTACTGCTATGTAGTTACTGATGACTACTCAAGATTCACTTGGGTGATGTTTCTGAAATCCAAATAAAAAACATTTAAGTCATTCAAGGAATTAGTAGCTACTTTGGAGTCTCCATATAAGTTGAAGGTATGTCAAGTGCGTTCAGACAACAGAACCGAGTTCAAAAATCAATGGATAGATGCTTACTGCAAGGAAAAGGGAATTGTGCATTAGTTCACCTCTGCCTACACTCCTCAGATGAACGGAATTGCTGAAAGGAAGAATCCTAGCTTGATAGGGACATCACGGACAATGCTTGTAGACTCAAAACTGCCTATCCATTTCTGGAATGAAGTAGTTACAAATGCGTGTTATACGCTAAATCGAGTTCTAGAAGTTAAACGCCATGGAAAGACATGCTACAAGTTACTACAATGACGTAAACCTAATCTAAAGTATCTCGAGCCGTTTGGCGCTCCGTGCACCATACTGAAGAAGACTCAGGATGGAAAATTCAGCGAGAAGGCTGATGAAGGTATCTTTCGGTTACAACATACCGAACAAGAGGGTCTACAACAACTCAATGGGTTAGGTAGAAGTGTGGTGTAATGTTGATGTTCAGAGATACACCACACCACCTACTGGAAAAGGGCCCCGCCTTCTTTTTCGACAATGATGAATTCTTCAAGTCGTTCAACATACCACTCTCCACTTCTAATGATGAGTTAGCTACAAAGATGATGCATGATGTTCTAAACACACCAGCCCAGGAATCTACATCATCTGGACTACAAGGCAATTCACCTAACAACTCAGGGGGAGCACTTGAAGATAGTGACTCTTCCACTGATGAAGAAGCTGTGGTGAGTGATCAGAACAACCAGGAGCAATAGGTCCCCCTACCGATAGTCCACAAGCATCTGACTGTTGATACATATGTACCTAGATTCCGATCTGAATGTAATATGTCTTTATTGTCTTATACTTGTGTAATAGTTGGGTACTTAATGAAATACAAATGTTTGGTTGTGTTTATAATGTTTAATATTTCATTAATAAATTTTTTAACGCATATGACTTGATTATATAGGTTTGTGATTATTTGAATGGTTATGCATAATGTTATAATATGAATAAATTCAAACTTGGTGAAGTGAAGTTTTCATGTGTCTGACTGGACCATGCGCCCAACAGTGGTCATGCGTCCGAATGGCAATGCGACTAAGTGTCCATGCGCCTAAATAGTTCATACGCCTGAACAGCTTCATGTGACTGACTCAGTCGCATGACTGGACACTCAGTCGTGCGAATGGATCAATCGCATGGCTCAATCGCACGAATGAACCATGCTAATTGTTCAGTTGCCCGACTGAGTAACCCTAACCTATAAATACCACCTAATTCGTCGAAAAACGTAAGCATTCATTTCACTTTGACTCCATATGCACCCTAGCCGTCCAGAAGCCTCTAAGTTCGTACTCCAAGTTTATAGAACGCTGTAGATTGATTCTTAATCGATTGTTGACGTTAGATTCAATACGTTAATATTTCTACGAGCGTTCTCACTCATTGGATAGCCAATCAAATAGGATTCCACACTATTTGGTTTGGTTTAACACGTTAATCAGTTGGTTTTTCATTGAAATACCAGATCCTAACAAGTGGTATCAGAGCCTTGGCTCTTGATTACGTGTTGATTTAATAGTTTTGATCAAAAGTTGTGTTTCTGCATAAAAAACGCAATCTTTTTGTGTCTAACGGAGTCTAGACGTTTCCTGATCAAGAAGTTTAGTTTTTCCAGCATATGGCTATTAGGGATTGATAAAATTAGAGTTATTATGGACATAACAAGTTAAACCTACGAATTATCAAACTTCAGCAAGTTCAGTCACACGATTAGACTAATCGCACGACTGAGTTCATTCGCACCCTCCAACCGCACGATTGGACTCATTCGTACCTTCATTCGTACGACTGAGATTTTCATTCGGACTGTTCAATCGCATTAGTTAATTCGGACGACTGACTCATCCACATTTGTTCAGTCGCACGTTTGAACCATCCGCATTTGTGTCAATCGCATGATAAGTTCAATCGCATACCTTCAGTCGCATACATTAGCACTTTGTTAAACAATAAAGTTAAGTGTAATGGACGATCAGTTTTCAGCATACACAGCAAGTAGAGAAACACGTATTCAGAATCTACTACTGTTGGAGAACGAAGTGGGTATTCACAATAAACCCCTAAAACTTATTATGTTAGAAGACTACCCATAATGGAAACAACGTTTCGAAATCTACTTAAATGGTGTAGATACAAATTGTGGGAGGACATCGAGTCGGGTTATAGCATGCAGTAGGAGCTGACGGAGTCAAACTTACGCTAAGTGGCATGTCGGATGCTCAGAAGGTAAAACACAACGCTGAGAAGAAAGTCTAAGCTTTTCTTACTCAGTCTATTCCAAAGGATATTTTCCATAAGTATTCGGAGTATACACATGCTAAGAAACTTTAGGATGCGTTGGAGAAGACGTAACGGAAATGTGTCTCTGAAGGTCATCAAGGCAAAAGCCTTGAAGAAGGAGTTTGACAACTTCTCTTCTGTGGGAAAAGAAGGCCTTGATGATGTGATCGATA